>PVIU01011340.1:0-65282 GCA_004026605.1 Ondatra zibethicus
AGCTAAGTGAATGAGAGAAAATAAAAGTTGGACAAAGAATGGCTTTCTGGAGACCACATATTCCAAATAAATAAAATACAGATAATATTTAATATTGTGCTTTATACATTTGAACATTTGAAGGTCAGGCTATGGCAATGTTGTGAATGTCAGGTATTTAGAAATTGAATTTGGGGGTGGAGTGTGAATTTTTACTGTGCTTACCCTAACTCATACACATGAAGCCCTTAATATACAAATTTATGTTAACGTTAAGTGGGAAACTTTACAACAAACCCCTCATTGATATTCTTAGATACTTTATCTCAATCTAGCACCGTTGTTCCAACAGTTAACAACTATTTACATGGAGCTATAATTTTGATTAAATTCTTTCACTACCAATATAAAAAAAAAGTGAACAGCATTTTAATGAATGGCAGTAAAAAGAAGCAAGCGCCTTTTCTTTTCTGATTTTAGTAGAAATGACTGGTTATCTTTTCCCATTGAATATAATAATGAATATAGGCTCCATATAGTAAGCAACCTTGATATTTTTGATATTTTCTAGAATTCAGTATACAATTATGTTTGAAACATTTTACATCTATGTTCTTCAAGAATCTTGGTCCATTCCTTTCTTGTTTGCTATATAATTATCTGATTTATTTATCAAGATAAATGCTAGATTAGAAAGAGTATTTTAGTGGTCATTACTTTCATAATTATTAAACAGTTTAAGAAAGATTGTACAGCCGGACAGTAGTGGCACACACCTTTAATCCCAGCCCTCAGGAGGCAGAGGCAGGCAGATCTCTCTGAGTTTGAGGCCAGCCTGGTCTACAAGAACTAGTTCCAGAACAAGCTCCAAATCTACAGAGAAACCCTGTTTCAAAAACAAAAAAAGGGTTGTACATGATTATTTTTTTAATTCTGGTAGATTTCAGCAGCAAATCTATCTGGAATAGTTTTTTGTTCGTTTGTTAGTTTTGTTTTGTTTTTATTTGAAGAATTTTTTAAATTAATATTTAAATATCATAAAAATCATTTCTTGTTACGTATCTATTTAAATTACTTATTTCATTTAAGTTTTATTTTGGTATGTCATATGCATTTAAAATTCATCCATTTCTTTGGGATATTCTTTTTTAGTGAAGCATATGTTTTTGAGTTCTATCTAGTAACTTTTCTGAATGTTATTGGTACTATTATGATGGTTAGCTTCTTATCACTAATTTTATCAATTTCAGTCTTCACTCTATTTTGTATAATATTCTGACTAAATTTGTTTACCTTATTTAACATTTTAAAGAATTAACTCTGTTTTAATACTTTTTTATTTTTTTTCATTTCCATTTCATTAATTTCTGCTCTCATTTTAATTTTTTATTTCCATTCATCTTGTACGTTTAGCACTTGCCTTGATCTGTTATTCATTTGGCAATGATTTTCTCAGAACTTTATATTTGCCGTTTTTCATTCTATTATGTTTTTCATCTTAGCTTTTCAGTTTGGTTTTCCTATCACATTATTGAATTTCTCTTCCTTGTTACACATAGTTGTGTAGAGGCATTTTATTTGCATTTTAATAAATAAAGCTTGTCTAAAGATCAAAGAATAAAACAGCCCCACTGGTCAGTCTTACAGACCACGTATTGGTCACACACACCTTTAATCTGAGTAGCCACACTAGTTTGCTATAGAAACTGGGCAGGACAAGTTGGACCCTGCTCTGAAGCCTGCCTCTGTTGACAGCAGCCCTCCAACCCTGTGGCCTTTCAGAGAACACAAGGGGTCCCTGCAGCCTGGGCCTCCAGGGAGACACAGCCCTAGAGAGGACTATAAAACTGGGGGAGACAGCTCTCAGACACAGTCTCATTCTGAGGTTCCTGAAGAGGCAGGATTGCACTTTTCCTACTGAGATTGAGCTAAGAGCTAGTAGTTGGCTACTTTGCTTTTCTAACTTTCAGGTTGAACTCCAATTTCTCTCTCTGAGTTTTTATTAATAGTGTTTCACAGTCACTCATGTTCTCTTGGAATTTGTAAAGGTTTTTTTTTTCTGTTGTGTTCTTTGTAATCATTCTTTTGAGTTGTACTAATAGGATTTTATGTCATACACTCTCCTGTGAAGGTGCTACAAGAGGGTTATTAATTGGTGGAGGTGTCATGATGTCATATCATTTATGGTTTGCTATTGGGACTTATGAAATTGGAGTTAGATGATTATTTATTTATTACTTATTTGTTTATTTTAGCTTACCCTTTTAATTTCAGAACAAGTGTTTGCACTTTTTTTATAATGTTTGATATAGTTGGTATTTTTATTATTTTATCTTTATGTCCTCAGTTTTACAAGAGTTCCTGGTATTTGAGTAACATTTGGTCAGATTAAATTAGTCAAAGTAATTTCCCTTTCATCTCCTAATCACAGTCCTCTGCGACAGTTGTCATCTGGTTGGTTCAACACAAGGATTTCAATACAGCATTGAATAGATTTTGCCCTATGTCAAAGGCCAGTGTTGCATGATGTCAGTTTGGTTGAGCTAGAATAGCAGTTGGGAGAAAGAGTTACAGACCCACAGTTTCTAATGGAAACATTACAAAACATGGCACTCATGGGGCTCTGTATTAGGCATCTTTTATAGGTTAGCTTTAGTGTGGTACACTATAAAGATTCTTTTCTACATTCATCAACTCAATAACTTTAACTTCAGTATGTTGTATTGCAAAAGTTTTCTTCCATGTTCACTGTCTCAGGAAGCAGGAATGTTCAACCATTCCCCAGGTTCTGTTGAAGTTGAAAGTGGTGGCCATGTCCTTGTCATTCACCTTGACCTGAAAGTTCTCCTGCAGGCATACTGGTGTTACAGAAACAGGGATAATTATCATATAACTCTGCAGACAGAATTAATCAGAAAACTAAAAACTTAGGATGAAGTCTTCTGAAGTTTGGTAGTGATATTCTTTGGATAATCTAGTAGTGAAGTGACCTCTGACTTGGACCAAAGTCTCTGCAGAGTTCAGGAGTTGTAAGCTATGCTAATGATCCCCAATGGAGTAACTGTACAGATCAGTTTGTCCTGAATTTTGCTGAATGGTAGTTTAACTGATTAGTATTGGCTTATATTTTAGTCTAGGCTTGTTCAAGAGACTTTCAAGATAGAAGGTGTTGAAGGCAGAGATGCTCCTGGCTTTCATTAACCCTTAGTTCACAAGTTCTTTATTTTACTAGTGATATAGTAGCCTTTATTGTCTTTGGGGAATAACTCTTTCCTAGGCTGAAGCCCCATGACTAGTGAATAAAATATAGGTTCAAATACCCCAAGTCTATAGTTGTAAGAATCTTCTGAAGGACTTCCTTCAGTAGATTTCTTTCAAGCAAGATGGACCACAGCTTCTTAACAAAGGAGGAGGTCTTCTTGCTTCATAGTCTTCCCCTGAATCATGAGAAGATCCAGGATCAAGATAAGTATGGCTTCTTCTACTTTATTCTTATTATAATACGCATATGCCTAATAAACATCATACTATCCAATAGCAATGGCCACCTTCATGACTTTAGCTTCCTTGACATATTCTAGGAGATACTTCCATTTCTCTCAGCCCACAATTGGCAAGGTGACCTTGGTCATAATCTACACAGAGATTTCTATATTTGCTTCACAAAAACGTCTGTGGGAGCAGATGGATGTCTGTCATAATCATACTTTTCAAAATGCACAAGTTGTAGAGTCATGGTATTTTGCTATATTAGACAAGTAATAGGGTCATGGGGCTAAACAACAATACTTTCCATCACCAAAATACTTTACCACTCTGAATGCCATTCCTTCATACATCACTTAATGCTGTTCATCAGCTGAGACAGCACTCATCCAGAGATAAAGCAGCGTCCTCACATTGACATAGACCTGACAACTACAGGGTTATGGCCCAAGGAAATCCTTACAAGATTGGGAGTGGATAAAGAGTGACTGACATATTATCCTCACCAATTCTATGGTCGAGGCTAGAATATTTTGCTAAACACAGAATACTCAAAGGTTTTCTAATGGATCTGGAGTCTAGCCAAATGCATGGAGCTCACTGAAAATGAGCTTACCTGGAAATTAACAATTGTACTGTTCTCACTATGTTGGTGGGCAGGCTACAGTCTCATGAATATGTTGCACTGAAATTTGGCAGGTATCCTCTACCCACCAGGATGATAGAAAATGCTAGATAGACACTGTCCTCATTGGGTTTATAGGCAAGAATTTCCTTTTATAATTTGCACAAAGATCTTAGAAATGTGTAATAATTTTAGGGTACAAAACTAAAAGAATTCATGTGATATATTATAAGCTATTCTATAGAAAATAATATTAACTACAAATGAAATTAATCAGAATACATATTTTAAATGTTTCTATAGCATCGTGGGTCAAAGAAAAAATTTCCAATGGAAAAGACAGGAAGTTGTACTCGTATATATCTATGTATCAAATTGTGTAGTATTTATTGTTGTTTACATGATCCAAATTATCAAATAATGAAAATTTTATAGATTTTAGCATAACATATTGGGGAGATATTTCAATAGATATCCCATGTGTATATACCAACATAATTTATCTAGCGAACTAGATTATCATTTCAGAATCAAAGCAGTAGTGGATAAGATTGAAGCCTTGAATAATTAAATATATTTTTCCAAAGTATAATTTTCTTACCAATAATTTTGAAAATGCTTTCTAACTTGAACACAGAATTCATTTTTCGATAGTAATAATAGTATGTGAGCTAGCAACATATATAATGCAACCCACACAGGACTATTTAACCTACAATAGAGCTAAGGCATATTAGTAATTTATCTACATAAAGTCATGTTCATAATGCTGCTATAGGGAATTGAAGGCAGAGTTTGTTTCTAATGGAAACATTATAAAACATGGCACTCATGGGACTTGAGCCCATGTTCTCTTTGTTGTTAATTTTAGTGTAGATAAAACTGTATTAAAGAGCTTGTGGTTCTATAGAATATGTTTTTCTATAAGCACCCATGGATGGATCTGGTCATTCAAGTCATTTTTGCCTGGTGCCTGAAGAAGGTAAGGTGTAGCCTTGGCATCTGAGGAACTGGGATGTATTTACACCCAGATTTCTTCAGTGCTAATGCTCATGTCACTAAATATTATTTGACCAGGTTTTCATTTTTTGGGAAATGCAATTACTAAAAATATTTTTCATGTGCTTGTTAGCAAATGGAATAGGATCAATTAAGCATTATACAAGAGGAATTCAGCTTCATCTATTACATGATTATATTTGGTCTGAAGCATGCTATAATAGAAATAGCAAATATATTCCTTACCATTAATATCTCTTTCTTTGGGTTTTATAGGGGTTTTTTCAGTGTTTGTGTGTGTGTGTGTGTGTGTGTGTGTGTGTGTGTTTGTGTGTGTGTGTGTGTGTGTGTGTGTGTGTAGTGAGGGAACCTCTGAGTAATTGCATATATTGTTTGACATGGGCAAGGACCCAATTCCAGAGATGAACATGAATGGACGAAGTTTCTTAAGGGAAAGGCTCAGAGGATGGCAAACACTTCTTCTGGTATAAGTGTGGTTTTTGACACTGTATGCAAGTATGATAATTTAAGAAATCATTGACAAAGATGTGTAAACCTAGCAGTTAGTACTTGTTCCTCTAGGATTACTGCAACCTAAGACTAGTCCCCTTTATGATCTTATACCAAGACTATATATACTCCTCTCCTCTGCGTTGTGCACAATAAACAAGCCAAAGTCCTCAGTTATTGAGATAGTTGGTGCTTCTAGATCAGAACAAACACATTCCATTTGATACCAGCTTTTCTGAACTTGTCTGTGTATGTATCATTTGTTTATTCCTTTGCCACCCCAAGTCAGCTAACTAGAAACAGAAAATGAGACGCAGAATGTGTGAGCACATTTGTAATGTTAAATTGCTTTCTTTATGAAAAGAGAACACAATGGACAGAATATCCTATGGAAAATATATATATACAAACAAGCCCTTGATCTAGTAAGACAATAGTACATTTTACCCCAATGGATAATATTGTATTAGATGCACACAAAGATTGTGGAAGTAATCAACCAATGTCTTATTTGACTTAAGTCCCATTCCATGAGGTACAATCCATACTAGACACTGCTTGGTCTTAAAATAAACAGTGCTAACAATGAAATGATAACTAATGATATTTTGCTATACTCATAGAATGGTGCCTTACTTAGTCATCAGAAAAACTTTCTCCTACAGCAGATGAGAACAAATACAAAGACCCTAACCAAGATATTATGCAGAGAGAGAAAGAGAGACAAAGAGACAGAAAGAGAAAGAGAGACTTTGGAAGATACAACTCTAAGCGAGATGTCTCCATTGAATCCCTCCCCTCAGTGCTCAGAGACCCCAGAGGTAGAGGAGTCAGGAGGAGTAAGAAAGGTAGAGTGGATGAAGGATACTAGAAGAACAAAGCCCTCTAAAAACAACTGAACAAAGCTCATATGAACTCCCAGAGACTGAAGTAGCAGCACAGGGCCTTCACAGGTCTGCATCAGGTCTTATTTACATATACTATAGCTTTCACTTTGGCACTTTTATTGGACTCCTTAATGTGCAAATGAGTGAGTCTATGTTTCTTGTGCCTCCTCTTGAGTCTCTTTTATTTCTTTGTTGGGCTCTCTTGTCTATCTTTGCTTTATCTTAATGTATTTTATTTTGGCCTTCTTTGGTTGTTATCTCCTAGAAACCTGTTACTTTCTAATAAGAGAAATAAAAGGATCAGATCCAGATGGAATAGGATTACCGGGGGAGTAGAGGAAGAGGAAATTGTGTTCAGATTATATTGTATGGGAAAAGAAGCTATGAATAATAATAAAGAAAAATAAGCTATGAAATAAAAAGAAATTTCACTTCAAAATTACATCATTCATACTTTGGTTATAGTAGTCATAGTATTCCTAGTATAGTAGTACTAGTATTTATTTTTCTAGTATTCAGTCTTCTTTATTCTTGGTAGATTCAAGAGCTGAACTTACCTCAGGTATACATTATTTCACTTTGCCACCCATATTGTACTTTCTTACTCTGTGTTTTTTTTTTCAGTTTCTATCTAGAATTGTAGTTTCTTTGTAGTTAAGAGAAACACAAGTTATTAATAAGAACTTGACTCTAATGGTAGACTCTGGAGTTTAAAGAATACTTCTATCATTCCCTCTGATGTGACTTCTACAGATATCACCTGTACTGGAAATTGAATAGTACTGATAAAGAATGAATGACTTTATTTCTTTAGTCTTGGCCTGGTGATTTTTTAATCATCAAAGAGATATATCAATTAGTACTATTTCTATTATTTTCTAAATATTTTTCAAAATAATGGATAGTTTCTGTCTCCCTAGGCTTTGGGCTACTGCAATAAAAACAATAAATAAAATAATAAAACAATACTTAGCTGATATCATCTCTGAATCAAACAATGTGCAAGGCAACTGAAATAGCATTCCCTGATCTTCAAAACACTTGAGGAAAACAATTTACAAAACTTGGCTACTAGTTAAATCATTTCAGAGGATAACACATAAAAATTTTGCTAATGATTAAATCTATGCATAGGTTTTAATCTAGGCAATATCTAAATAACACTGCTTGTGTGTACATTCTCATAAACACTTCAATGGAAATAAGCCTTCCTGCACAGTCTGTAAAATCTATTGATGACTCTTGTGTTAAACACACTGAAGTATCAGAATCTATTATCCAGCTTATCTTTTTATAACTAATATCTAGGATGCAAGCAACTCAGTTGGCTACTTATAGCTCTGAACTCTTTTCAACTGCATAAACATACCTAATTTTTTTCTGAGAAATGAAAGTAAGATTGTAAACAATGAATTCAAAGCTACAAATAAGCATGCACTAAAAATGTCTGGATCAAATAAGATTGCATTATTTCTTTCTTTAATTTTTTATTAATTTTTTGAAAATTTAATACAATATATTTTGATCATTTTTATCCCTCTGTCTTTAGTTCCTGAAAAACCCAACCCACCTCCCTACCCCAACAGAATAACATCTTTTTTAAAATTATTTTTTAAAGATTTATTTATCATTATGTATTCAGTGTTTTACCTGCTTGTATGCTTGCAGACCAGAAGATCTCATTACAGATGATTTTGGTTCACCATATGGTCACTGGGAATTGAACTCAGGACCACTGAAAGAGCAGCCAGTGCTCATAGCTGCTGAGTCATCTCTCTAGCCCCAAGCATCTTTCTTTGAACTTATTATAAGAATGTGATCTGATATATTAACTATACTCCAGGTGATGGCCCTCCAGACAAGAGTGTTTTGGCATCACAAATAGGACTCAATAGGTTTTAAGCTAGTATACTTAAGTGTTAGATCAAGTGACTCAAAAATATGAAATAATGAACATTGAGAAGATTGGTTTTTATGTTCATTCAGATTGATGTCTACAAAAGTTTGTAATGAAAAACAAAGCCAGGATAATGTATAAGACAGCTTATCAAAGGAAAACAATATCTAATAGAAGACCATGGCTTACAATATGATTGAAGCACAAAAGATGAACCTTCTACTTTCCAAAAGTATTACAAATAGTTAATGCCTGCTTGACAATTTAAGGAACAATTAGGATGACAGATCTGTGGTTGGAAGAATTACTGTTTCTACAGAATGTAGGATGAAGTTTGCTACTAAAAACTCGACTTAAAAGAAGAGGTGATAAAGCAAGGATGGCACTAGTTGCTGAAACATGAACTTCATATACTAGTGAAGTGAAGTCTCAACATTTTTTTACTGAAATGCTATTAATTGATATTAAATGCAACAGTGACCAAGACAGCTATGTCAAATAAGATTGCAATTAAACTATAATGAAATTTTATTTTCAAGAAGAGTATGAGTAGTCACTGAGAAGGAGATTTGAAATTCTAAGACTTATCTTGCTTTGTTAATTAACTGTCCCCTCAACAATGGGCAGATATAATCTTGAACACTATCAAGACTTTGCAAAATGTTAGAATACAAGAAAAAAGGTTCCTTTTCTTGGGGATTTCTCACTTAATAACTCTCCCATTTAACAAAAGTGTCCATTAAAGTTAACCTAATTTTACTAATCTACAGAGAGCTATCATTGACCCTCTTCTTAATCCCTCTGGAAAAGCTAGCAGCAGGCTCCTCTCCCTTAAAATAGAACCATTTTTATACTTGGCAACTATTATGCAATCTCGTCTCAAGTACCTTTGAGTCAATCTCAATAATCCAAGTTACTGTAACCTATCCTCAGAGGTCAAATTTCCCTGCACTTTAATTATCTCTATAGCTCTCAGTTGTGCACACTCCAATATGACCACATCCATGTTTTTCTCCTGAGTTCAGATTTGAAGATATTATTATAATGAAGCTCTATCCAGCATTGAGAATAATAAGAAAAGTACTTTTCAAAAACAGTGCTCCCCTGTATAAGACAAGTTTTTCCTGTGTATTTTCTCATTCATAATGTAGTATTTTTAATTCTAACACATAATTGCCTTGGGAAACCATATGACATGGCTCTTTTTTATCTTAATTATATATTATTTTCTGCACTAATAATAGGTTTCACAATTTCTTAGAAGAAATCCCTATCTGCTTTTTTCTGAGATTTATTTTTGGGCTTTAAAATTTCTAATGTGCATATTGGTATTGGTGTTATGCAAAAATTCATCCCAATAATAAAAATATTTTTGTGCAAGTTTTGCCTTCAGCCACTTGACTTTGGAAAAGGCAATTTTCTATTCTTTATATTCTATCTACAAAAAAGGTGAAAAATGATAGAGCTAAGATTTCAATTGCTTTGAATTCTTGTTATTTTCAGAAAAGTAATTTCCACTGTTGGGATGAACAGAAAACAAAATATGGATATAATGCCAATAGCTGTAGCTCTAGCACTAGAGAGACTGTGTGTGCATAGGAAAATCACTTTAATGTAAAATTTTTTAAAAAATTTACTACAATGAATATGGTGGTCCATATCTGTAATCCTAGGACTGAAGAGGCTAAATCTGGAAGGGTTTTGTCATTTTTGTTTATTTTTTAGTTTATAATTTAGTTATATTTATCCATTCCCCTTCCTCCATTCAAACACTCCAATATACTCATCGAATATACTCTCCTTCAAATTCATGGTCTTTTTATTCATTATGTTATCTCATATATATCATAATATACATGTATATTCCTTAAAAGAATCTATTGAGTTCATATAGTGCTAGTTATATGTATGTTATTAGAGTTCATTATTGGCACCAGACAGTTGATTGCTTTATTTTCCCTGAGGAGGAACAACATTCCCACGACCAGTTTTACATAGTTGTCTGGACTTCTTTTTGCAGGGTTGAGCTTCATGTACTTTTGCCATCCATTTTGATTGTTCATTGGCTTTCTCCTTGTTTATTTCACTTTTGTACTGCCATGTTGATAAGACTTTATATGTATAGATTCTGATGTTACTAGAAGACACAATCTCACAGGAAATTTTTTGATCTTCTGGCTTTTACAATCTTCCACCCACTCTTCCACAATATTTCCTGAGCATTTTGTGTAGGAGAGTTTTGAAGATATATCCAATATGAGGACTCCACAGCTTTGAAGTTTGATTGGTTGTAGTTTTCTGTAGAAGGTCTCAAGTTTTAAAAAAAATCCTAAATTAAGGGATGGCATTAAACATGATCAACATACTAAGACCTAGTCACACTTTATAGATCATTATGAAAACAACCTTAATCTCAAGTCAAAATAAAGTTATGAGAACTACTTGAAGACAGAATTGAAATTATCAAACTCATTACTACAGATGTTCTGCAGAGAATAAGTATTACCACACACATATAAGTTTGAGTTCAAAACAACAATCCAAGGAAATAATGTAGAAAGTCATTAATAGTGATAGCTTAGACCACAACAACTGTAATAAAAGGGCAAAAGTAGTATAGTTATGAATAGAGTGTGAAGTCATAGCAGAAATTGTTGTCTGGGCTATATGTATTCTGTAAGGAGGAATGGTATGGGTGACTGAGTTGCAATGTGGAACTTTACATGTGAACAACCTTGTGTAAAATACTCAGGTACTTAAAAAGGTTTCCATCTCTATCAATTTCAGGAAATTCTATCACTTGCTGGTTATTCAAAGAGGTACAAGTTCACAGTCATATGTGAAAACAATTTTGACTGAAGTAGGATATATTATCTTGGAATGATTTGCTGTTTGGTTTATATTATTTCATACTTGTTCTGTGTTTATAATTGATATTTCTATACTCCATTCTAATATCTCAACACATACTTGTGTTGTATGTTCTCTATTTTTTGTTGAGGTTTGATTTTAATTCCCATAATTTTCTTATTGAGTCATCAAAGAAGATTCCTTTGTGATCCCAGTGTTCATGTATCTAACATACACTCTTTTCTTCTTTTGTCTGTATAATGACAAACATAACTGATCATCAGGTACCTAATCTGTGACGTTGACATTAAGAATGACGACTGCATTGAAATTTATGAGTCAGTTTCAACATTATTGGATACCATTTTCTCAGAAACTTTACAAAATTTCACCTTCATATTCTGTTCTTTAAAACTATGGATAGCATATAGTCAGCTCCTACCAAGGAAAACAACAATAACTTTGTTAACAGTACATTCGACATGTGAAGCAAACTTTCAAGATAGGTGATAAAAACTGGCCTACAGTAATAATCATAGTACTTAAGGTCTGCTCAATTTTTTATTATTGCTTTTCACTTTACACCCATTGTGTTCATATTGTGCAGCTTTGAGAGTGCTTTAGCTTCAAACACTGGTACTTGCTTCACTTCAGTTGACAATGCACTACAGTTACTAAGGCTCATCATGCTGAGCAGACATTGTTAACAAAACAGCTATTTGTCAAGGCCAGAGATGCAAAGTTAATCTCAAGTAGCTCACACTGAGAATCCATAGATCTTATTCCTATTTTTTGTTGGAATAATTTCAGTCAGAAAACAAAGTTTTATTATTTTTCTTTTTTTTTTTTCCTATCAGTTTGTGCTTTAAAAGTTGATAAGATTAAATACAAGGTTCTGTGTTTTAGTTAGGAAAACAAACATCATCCACTTATCACTGTCAAATTATTAGGAACCATTCCCATGATCTTTAACATTTCTTTTTGTCAGCAGACATACCAATAGAAGTTTTTATTTCTGAATGGTTTGGAAACTGAGTTCTCTTTTAAGTCAATGTATGACTTATGCTAAGCACTTAATAAAATTGAAATATTTCTTACCTAAATGTATCAGACTAACTTAATTCCATCTTATTAATTTTTCTTGTTTACTATAATAAAAGGGACACTTTAGATAAATCAACGAGGATGCTAGACAACATGATAATCTATTAGGTAGCATCAATTTACCTGAACATATTTTAATCAACTCACTTATCAGCTTCCTGCAATAAAATACAAGACATGAGCATTTGTCTTAATTATTCCATCACTTATTCATCTTATTCTTTTTCTTCACTGAGTATGGGTTGGGTTTTCCTAGACATTTTCAGCTCTAACAGTTTTGATCTCCTGGTTGCTGTAGGAACTCTGTCAGCCAATAACCTTTAAGGTACCAGCCCATTTAGGCATGGTCTCTTACACTCTAAATATACTGCCATAAAGATTGCATGCTCTCTCTTGGATGTTGGATTTGTTACTGGTCCCCATTTGTGTAGAGAACTGTGATCTCTGAGTTTACCTCTGAATAAAGCACCCTTTATTATACTCAAATCTGAGCAAGTGTAGGATTACTTTAAACTGTCCATCTTCATCTGGCACCCATGTGAATCCCAACTCCACACCTACATGGATAGGCCCAAAAGGCCCAAAAGGTCTGTGGCTCAGAAGGTCATTGATTGTCTGGCTTATTTTCACCTACTAATTTTTTTTTCCAAATCCCTGCCACAGTGGAACTACCATGTAGGGGTGTGGCAATTTTCCAGGTACACTTCTTTCTGTTGCAGCTTTCTCTGACATGCAGCAAATTACACAGCCTCCGGTTTGTGTTCCCTGCTCGTAAGCTCCAGGTTCCTTGATATTCTGGCCACCGAAAAACTCTTTCAATGTATGGAATTGATTTAATTGATTTTAATTGTAAAGCAAACCATAATTGTCAGTATTCAAGCAGGAACCAAAGTGGAACCAAGCTGGACTATAAACACCACCGCTGATTGCTTCTTTCCAGCATGCTGCTGCAACTGCGACATTTGCTGTCCAATAAAGATTATTGTACCTACAACAATTTACTTAAAAAATCATAGCAGAACTAACTTTATTTGAAAGTTATATAATTGCAGACAACATTTTGCTTATACTATGTATGGCATTCTGCAAGGCTTATATAGTTTGTCTGATATATCTATTTAATGGATATTGGGACTTAGCTTTGCTTTTCATATTATATCTTTAAGAAAATGGTTTGACAACAGAGCCAAGAATCAGGCACTTTTAGAAATGATACAGTCTTTACAGACTAATAATCAACAACTAGCTGACAGGACTAATACCATTGAAAATCAAAAGTTACCTGAAAAAATTAATACTCTTGAAACAGATAACATTAATTTTACAGAAAAATACAATCCATGTCAAAGGATACTGAGAAATTATCTTAAAAGTTTCATACTATTTATTTTAAAAATTAAAATCTGCTAAAAATGTTATAAGTTAGCAGATAGAGTATATCTCCAGGAAGGCAATCTACACACCATCCAAATGATATCAAATGAAAAGCTGTCCTTCATGGATAAATTTCATATTTTGGGATCATATGTGCAGAATGAGAACCAGAGATTATATTAGTCAATGAGATCACTAGAATTATACACAGGTCAAGAGATTCAGGCTTTATAAAAGGCAGTGCTAAAAATATAAAATGATTGAGGAAATTATCAGAAGAGTTGAGCCACGAGAGACGTTACATGAACAGTACTTGTCAATATGTGTCAAAGTCAGAGATAACTTTTGGAAAGATCTAGCTACTTACCCTATAATCTCCTTTGACATTCCACCCAGTACTAAATACACAAAAGGATTCAAAGAACATAAATGACAACCTATAGATATAAATGATCAAAAGTAAATTAAGCAAGTTATATCTTATGGCATGCTTTCATCATTTGTTTGGGAAATGGGAAAATCGTTGGCTTCAAGCAATCAGGCTAGCCCACAGGGCACGATCATCTTAAATTAGTCTCAATGTCCTTGAAGATGGACCTCAACTGCTATAAAAATGCTACTAGCAGGAAGAGTCAAAACTTTTAGATCAACATGGAAAAGCAAAAGGATTTGAAGCTTCCCAAGATCAAATCCTTAGCGAGGGTGCTTATGCTGAACCACAGGACCAAGCTCTTTACAATGAGCACGTCATGACACTATGGCACACAGCAGCCTTAAATGCTTGGGACAGGATTCAAGAACTAGAAAAATAATTGAATCATATGTTAGGGTTAAACAGTGCTAAAGAGAACACTTTAGTGAATTTTCAAGATTAACTAAGGCTGTACAAAGAAGAGTAACAGACCCAAATGCTAGATAACAATTTATTGAATTTCTGGCTTATGAAAATACTAACTTAGAATGCAAAAAAAGATACTTGGACCTTTTACAGGTAGATCAGCACCAATGGATGAATGGATCTTGCATGAAATGAACATTTGATTATAATACTGAGACTTGGGTAGGAGATACAATTTCCAAAGTTGTAAGAAGACATAAAAATGCCAAATGTTTTAATTGTGATACAATATGACACCTGAGAAGGGACTGTAGACAATGAATTTCTAGAAATAATGTCTCCTATGGAGATGACAAAAATAGAAGGTCCCAAAATTCTGGATTAGATCCCAAAATTCTGGATTATGTAGATGGTGTAGCACAGGCCAACATTGGACCAATTAATATAGATCAACAAAAGACAGACAAGGAAATCCAATAACATTGGGAAATTTCAGGGGAGGGGGGCTCTTTCAGGTCCACAAGTCATACTTGGTCCAGTCATTCCCAGTCACTGTGGAAGACATGTCTCAGAAGGAAAATTAAAAAATCTGTTGCCTGCTATAAAAATCCATACTGTTCTGGATGATGGGAAAAACTTGAAGGATGAATAAAAACTTCCAATAGGAAATAGAAAGCATATATTTTGGCAGACTTCTAAAAATGATCAAAGACCAAAGCTAAGAGTGTGTATAAATAACACTGTAATTGAGGGATTATTGTACATGGTTATGTTTGTGACTATCATTACTCCAGAATCTTGAAATCTGCCCATTTCAAGAGGCAGATGTTCAATTTCTAGGAATTGGAACCCTATTTCAAACAAAGCACAAAGTGGATTGAATGCCTAGGGCCAGAAGAATAGAGAGGAAGGCTGAAGCCATTGTAGCTAATATTGTAGTGAATTTATGGGGTTGTGACCTGCTGCAGCAAGAAAATACCCAGATTAACATTTCTTCAGTCCCACAAACTTATGTTTCTGGGAAGGATATTATAAGTTACAATAAACAAAGAAGTAAAGAATATTTTGCCTACATGGGGATTGCAAATTGCTCCTGAAAAAAAAAATGCAAAGAGGAGATTCTGATATACAATATTAATGTAGCCTATATATAAATAAAACAGCTTTTGCTTATTATAATAAAAGGCATATTATAGATATATTAAACAATTCTACATGTCAGGCAGTTATAGAAAGATCAAATTGTACTATAGAGAATATGCTAAATAAACAGAAATGGATGGAAAATACTCCAGAAATAGATTGCACAATGCTTTATTAACCTTTAATTTCTTTCTTTTTTATGCAGAATTGACTTTATTATTTTTTCAATTACAACATACAATCAGGAATAGGGATTACCCCATATACATAATATACATCCAATCCCATACAAGTCTACCAGGTCCTCTAGCACAAGGTAATGAAGAAATTGTTCAATTATTGATTGAAAAAATGTGCCAAATGTCTCAGAATTTCATTAAAAATATCATATCAATAGTAAAGGTTTATTTTTTTGATTATCTCTTGAAAGCTTTTTTATTATTACTTAAAATAATACCAATCCAAATTCCCACTCCCTCCCACCTGGAAATTGGAGTCAGACAAAAATTTGGGAGCAGGGGGGTGGGGGTAGGGGGAGAAGGAAGGTGGAGGAGAAATTGAGGGAATGGGATGATCAAGATGGAGGAAGGACAGATATGGGAGCAAGGAAAGAGATATCTTGATTGAGGGAGCCATTCTGGAGTTAGCAAGAAACCTGGCTCTAGAAAATTGCCCAAGAACCTCCAGGGATGAACCCAGCTGAGACTCTAAGCAATAGAGGAAATGGTGTGTGAACTGACCTTACCCTGTAGTCAGACTGATTATCTTAAATATCCACATAGAACCTTCATCCAACAACAGATGGGGAACCTAGGCAATGACCCACAGTGGAGCACTGGACTGAACTCCATTCCACCCTGAACGCACCTGATCTTGTCTGATCTCAGAAGCTAAGCAGGGTCGGGCCTGGTTAATTCTTGGATGGGAGACCGCCTTAGAATACTGGGTGCTGGTCACATCCTGGCATAGCTGGTCTCTTTGCTCCTGTCCAGTGTTTGTGGCATGGAAATGTCTGGTGTCTCTTACACCTGGTTAAGGCATTGGCAGAACACAGGACAAAGTTAAGTTTAAGAAAAAAAATTTAGGACCAGGGAATTGAGGGGTATGTATCTGACCTGTTAAAGGTGGATCCTTCAATTCGGCTCCTTGAAACTCACAAGAATTTTTTGAGTTTGTGAAAACAGAAGTTTTCGACATTTACATTGTATAAACAGTAGCATATTTATGTCAGAATGACTGTGACAGATATTTTTGCACAATGAAAAGTATTTTTAAGACTATGGAAGGCATCATGAGAGAGAAAGTTGATCTGAAACTTGTTTGGTAAAGTTGTTCTTTTAAACTGAGAAAACCTTTTAGCTATCAAACTATATCAGAGATCTTTGAGAAGGATAAAATTTTACTTGAGTTACTGATTAAAAATGACAGAGAACTTACTTGGTTGGCATCTAGAGCTACTCTTCTTTAGGATTCTCCATGGTCACTGTAGGTCGCATTTGCCTTTTGCTGTTTAGTGCAGGGCCTGCCAGGCTCCAGAAAATTCTGTGGGCTAAGAAATCTGTGGGAAGACAGGCCTACCTTGACCTGAGCAGCTAGGCTGTAGATTCCCGCCATTCTGTCCACATCAGGCGATCTTTAGTTTAGGTGACAGGCAGTTTTGCCCATCGTTTAGCACTTGGCAGTTACAGCGAATTGTGGGTGGACGTTGTTCTGTGTCCATCTGTCTTTTGTCTTCTTTGGAGGAATTAGAGTTTCGCTAAAAGCCAACCTGTCTCTTTCTGTTATGAAAACTTTTTTTTAATAATTAAATATTTAAAATCCATATTCTCTAGATCTCTGAGCAGTCGAGGGCTGTTTATTAGGCATAACTACAGTTTAGAATCTGCCTGGAGAACTGGGTCTGAGTTTGACCACATTGGCTCTCAACTTAACAGGTAAGATTTACACTCATAAAATGACAGAAAAAAAAAAACTGCTTGCAATAGAAGGTTAATGGCAGAACTGACAATAGTAGAGAACAGTTTAGTATATTTTGTAAGAAACTTAAAAGTACATACCAGCTTAAAACATGAGACTTATGGTTTTTGTAGTCTGAAATGAGATGTAATGAACAATTATTACATTAAGCATAGGTGCATTTAAGTTACATGTATGAACACACACACACAGAGTGAACAGGAATTGGATGAAGCGGATGCCTTGGTGGGCCCTACCAAAAGGCATGCCACTGTATAAAACATACATGTAACAGAGTCAGCAAGAGGAATTTGGAGACAAAAATATAAGTAAACCAAGGGACAGGACCAGGTATACTTCAGTAGAGATGGGAGAACTTGGTCATCTGACCTGGCTCTCAGCCAAGATGGCAATAAGGTCACCCATGCAGAGTTAACACTGGGGAACCAGGCAGGGAACACCTCAGTAAAGATGGCGGAACTTGGTCACCTGACCTGGCTGATCACCAGAAACATTGACAGGCCCACCTACCCCAATCAGTAGGAAAGATGGGCAGACAAGATAAGAACACACTCAGCATCACAAAGATCAACGTGATACTAGTAAAAACTAGTGGCCATAAAACAAGAAGACCTGAACAACCAAATATAGATGAAGCAAAAGAAATGACCTAAAAAATAACTTTACGAAAATGTTTGAGGCCCTTAAAGAAGAAATGAAAAAGTCCCTCAAGAAATGGAGGAAAGACAAAAAATTGGAAGACATAAACAAATCCCTTTAAAAAGAACCCAAGAAAAGACAATCAAACATATGAAATGGACTACTCAAGAATCAAAAACCAAAATAAAGACAATAAAGAAATTACAAACTGAGGAAATTTTGAAAAAATTATCAAGAACCACAAATTCAAGCATAAACGGCAGAATATAAGAGATGGAAGAGAGAGTACCGAGTGTTGAATGTACAATAGATAATAAAAACTCATCGATCAAAGAACATTAAAACTAACAAGAGCTTAACACAAAATAGCTAGGAAATATGGGACACCATGAAAACACCAAACCTAAGAATTATAGTTATAGAAGAAGTAAAATACGGCTAACTCAACAGCACAGAAAATATATTTAACAAAATCATAAAAGGAAACTCCCTACTTAAAGAAAGATGTGCCCATAAAAATACAAGATGCTTACAGAACACCAAATAGGCAAAAGTCCCCTCATCACATAATAATCAAAATACTAAACATACAGAATAAAGAAAGAATAGTAAGAGCTTCAAAGGAAAAAATCCAAGTAACATATAAAGACAGACCTATCAGAATTTCACCTGATTTCTCAATGGAAACAATGAAAGTCAGAAAGTCATGGTCAAGCATTATGCAGACATTAAGAGACTACTGATAATAGCCCAGACTACTATACCCAGCAAAACTTTTAATCACCTCAGTAAGACAAAACAAGATATTCAATAACAGAACCAGATTTAACCAATACAAACCCACAAAACAAGCCCTACACAAAGTGCTAGAAGGAAAACTCCAGCCAAAAGAAGTTGGATACATCAACAAAAACACAATCAATTGATGATCACACAGCAGCAAAACTCAAATAAAGGAAAAAACCACACATAATAACATCACCAACAATGAAAACTAAAATAACAGGAGCTAGCAATCACTGATCATTAATATATTCTACACCTATAAAAAGACACAGACTAACAGATTGGATATGAAAACAAAATCAGCTGTGTGGTGGTATTGCACACCTTTAATCTCAACTCTCAGGAGGCAGAGGCAGGTGGATCTCTGTGAGTTTGAGGCCAGCCTGGTCTATAGGACTCTGATTTGTGAGTCTACCCCTAAATATATAGCCATCTATTATTCTCAATTCTGAGTTAGTGTGGGATTTCTTTTAAGCATCCTTCTTCATCTGGCGCCCACGTGCATTTGGACTTCAAATCTACCATATGGATGGCCTAAAGGCCTAGCTGGCCCACTGCCCAGAAAGTCTTCCAACCCTGCCTGCTTGGCTTGCTTTAATCTCAGTGGGTTTTTGCAGAAACCCTGCCACAGCAGAGCTTAATGCATGGGGCGGCTTGGAAATTTCCCAAGTGCATACCCCCCCTCCCACTGCCACACTGCCTGGCGCAATTCCCTGGTGTGGTTCCTTGCTTTGTGGGGACTTGTGCAGCTTTCGGTTGGTGCACCCAGCCCATTAATTCTGTGTTTCTTGCTTTGTGTATAGAATTGATTTAATTGCTTTTCATTTGTAAAACAAAGCATATTTTGCAGTATTTAACCCATGCCAAGGTGGGAAACTAAAGCAGCTCAGGACCATTCCTGTCACCACTGGTTGCATTGCTGCTAGACACAACTCTGCAATCACGATATCCACTGGACAATAAAGATTATTACATGTAGGAGGGAAAGGGCCCCTTGTTTGTCCTGACCGCTGGGCTAGCTTACACCCAAAATAACCACACAGAAACTGTATTAATTAATACACTGCTTGGCCATTAGTTCTAACTTCTTATTGGCTAACTCTTACATATTGGTTTAACCCATCTCCATTAATCTGTGTATCACCACATGGCAGGGACTTACTGCGATTTCTAACCGGCATCCATCCCAGGCAGAGGATTCATGGCTTCTCCATGACTCTGCTTTCTTCCTCCCAGCCTTCAGTTCTGTTTGCTTCAGAATTGTACGTGATCCTCGAATAACTGGAGCCTGTACATTTTATACTGTTGGAAATAAATTAGGGAAGGCAGATTACAAATCAGAAGCATTAAGTAAGGTGGAACAAAGCCCTTATCATTCTGTACAGAAAGTAGAATTATATGCTACTCTCATGGTGCTAACAGATTTTAAAGAATCTCTAAATCTGCTTACTGATTGATAATATGTAGAAAGAGTTGCCTTGCATATTGAAACTGCTGAATTTATACCAAATGATGCAGAATAAATTTGATTATCTATCCAAGTGCAAGACTTAATCAGGAGTAGGCTTTGTCCTATATACCTCACACACATCTGATTCCATATAGTTCTGCCAGGTCCTCTATCACAAGGTAATGCAGAAATTAATCAATTGTTGATTGGAAGCATGTAGCAGGCCTCAGAATTTCATTAAAAAAACATGTCAATAGCAAAGGTTTAAAGAAAGAGTTTTCTATTACATGACAACAAGATAAGGAGATTATAAAGAGATGTAATATTTGTTCTTTCTATAACCAAACACTGCTACCTGTAGGGACTAACCCAAATGGTACTCAAAGTAATGAAGTCTGGCAGATGGATGTGTTCCACTTTGCTGAATTTAGAAAATTAAAATATATACACCACACCATTGACACTTATTCAGGATTTTAGTGTGCAACTGATTTAAGCTCAGAAAAGGCTGATTCGGTAATTACATATTTATTAGAAGTTATTGCCATCATGGGTATTCCCACACAAACAAAGACAGATAATGGTACAGCCTATGTGTTTAAGAAAATGAAACAGTTTGTTTTGCTTATTATAATAATAAGAATATTAAAGGTATACCACACAATCCTACAGGTCAGGCAGTTATAGAAAGATCAAATTGAACTATAAAGGCTATGTTAAACAAACAGAAAGAGGTAGAAAATACCACCAGACATAGATTACATAATGTTCTATCGACCTTAAACTTTTTAAATGTTAATTAGAAAGAAACAACTGTAACAGAGAGACATTGGATAATAGAAAAGTCTTCTGACATAAATCAGCCAGTTTATTTCAAGGATGTGTTGACCTCACAATGGAAACCAGGAGATGCACTATATTGGGCCAGGGGTTTTGCTCTTGTTTCCACAGGAGAAGAAAAACTATGGATACCATCAAAATTATTAAAGAATTGATTTGAAAAAGAAAAACATCTTGAGAATGAGAAATGACAACTTATACACAATGGTGGCAACCATACAGGTGGTAGGGAAAGCATATAGGGTTGGGGCAGGTTTCTGCACTTGGCAGGAAAGTACTCATCTACAAAAATTCAAGAGATCCCAGATGTTTGAATGCTGACAGATGTAAAAATATCTATTCACTAAGGATCATCTAGAAAAAAATATGATTTATGAGGTCAGGTAACTGATAACATACATTTAAACACATATATTTATGTATGTATATAAACACACACACACACACGCACATATATATGAATATATAGAGCTGGTTTTGGATTGGACAACAGCTCTGTCCTTCTCTACATCCAAGAGTGCTGTTAAAAGAAATATTCAGAGTTTCTGTCTCATGTCAAGAGCCATCAGATAGGAGACAGAAAGAAGAAAGGATTTAGAAAAAAATTTACTTTTCTTCATACCTATATTTGTCTCTATCATACCTTTTGTTGAATATATACATCTGTATGTGTTTATATAAATAATGCTTGATTTTTCCACAATGAACAATGAATTTTCCTACAGTAATCTTTGAAGTTTCGAGGAAGAAGATGGGGCCCCACAACAATAACTCCATCTGGTTGATATGACATCATGATTTTGAAAGTGCTACTATAAGACCTGTTTTCGGTACCAGCTGCTCAAGATGGTTCCAACTTGGTTTGCTAAAATGGTGTCTTTTCTTAAAACATTATAGCCAGAACTCCAAATAGGAACCTCAGAAAAACGTTACAGAATACTCAGAAACTATATGCCATTGTACAGACAGTAATCTTGGAACTTAAGCATCATTTTACTTTCACAGGATCCCATAGAAAGAACAATGCCCCCATGAGAGTTGGAAGTGATTCTAGAAGACTACATCCTCTCTCCAAACAAAGTTTGTTTTCATGGTTAGGGACGCATTTAGGGGTTGATTATAATTGGTATAGGGTTGGATGTTTGGGGGATATTTTGTAGGCTCAGGAATCTCTTTGAAATAAAAAGGGAAAATTGGATGGGATAATAGATTAGTGTGAGCTTACTCACACTAATAATAATAGTAAGTAATAGAGTGAATACTTGTGAGTTATTATTTGTAAGCAATTTACATTGATATAGATTCTTATATTTTGATACAAACTTAAATTATATTGAATATGTTCCTATTTTCTTCCACAATATTTGTATACCTACCCAAATTTATTTTATCATATTATATGCATGCATGCTTCTACCTCTGTTTTAAACATTTTTGTATATTGATACAATTTTAGGATATTTTTATCATATTGCAATGCACATTTCTACATCTGATCAAGATACTTATACATTATTTACATTTTGAGGTCATTGTCCTCATTTGTTGCAAGTTGTTTATTGTATAATATTCTAATATGAAGTTTTAGTCTTTAAGTTATATAGGTATTAAGAATTATATATCAATAATCATCTATGTTTGGCATACTTACAGTTAGACTAATCAGGTTCTTAAGCTACATAAAGATTGTATTCTGCATACCTACGTAATCTTCGACCACTTCAAAGAGCTGTAGAATATGGCATTTAAAAAACTTAGGGCACATTTTTTTTTTTGTCTGTTAGGTCCTTGGAGTCCTGCAAGAGACCCTGCTCCCATGCAGAGGGAAAGTGGAGGAGTGAGTAAGTGGCCACATGGCCAGACAGTCTAAAGTGCCACTCTCTGGGACAGTCCCAGGGATACTGAATCCAGGCCCCCTCAAATTCCCTAAGCTTTTCTGGCCATACAGCTGGGTTTGTTCCAGCTGCTGGCTTTCTTTACCCTATTCCACTGTGCCCTCAAGTTCGCCTTTTCTTCTGCAAGGACCTTGGATCCCCCAACACAGCCTGCTTCAGGGCAGAGGGGATCTGAGAACCAGCAGCAGTGCTGAGGGGATCTAAGAGAGGGCAGACCAAGAAAAACTCCCAAGTACACAGTCAGCCACAGCAAAGATTGGACCAACATGCCAAGACTCTGTTGGCCTCATTTGAAGGAAAAGATGGATAGGCACCAATGCAAGAATTCCTGCAACATCCTGAAAAGCAACATGGTAACACCAGAATCCAGTGAACACACTACAGGAATAGTTGAACATCCTAACCCAGAAGAAGTAGAAGAAAACATTAAATGTAACCTTATGAAAATGATGGAGACCTTTAAACAGGAAGTGAAAAACTCCCTTCAAGAAATGGAAGAGAAGACAAAAAGTTAGAAGAAATTAATAAATCTCACAAGGATACCAAAGTAAACCAAGAAAAAGTAATCAAACAGGTAAAGAGAAACAGTTCAAGACTTGAAGACAGAAATGAAGGTAATAAAGCACAAACTGAAGGATGGCTGAATATGGAAAATCTGGGTAAATGAATAGGAGTTACAGAGACAAGTATAACCAGCAGAATACAAGAGATAGAAGAAAGACTCTCAGACGCTGAAGATACTATAGAGAAAATAAATTCATTGATCAAAGAAAATAGCAAATCCAACAAATTCTTAACACAAAACATCCAGGAAATCTGGGACATCATGAAAAGATCAAACCTAAGAATAATAGGGGTAGAAGAAGGAGAAGAACTCCAACTAAATGGCCCAGAAAATATATTCAACAAAATTATAGAAGAAAACTTTCCCGACATAAGAAGCATATACTTCTGAAGGTACAAGAAGCTTACAGAATACAAAATAGACTGGAGCAAAAAAATCACCTCACCATATAATAATCAAAACACAAAATGTACAGAATAAAGAAAGAATATTAAGAGCTGCAAAGAAAAAAGGTCAAGTAACATATAAAGGTAAACCTATCAGAATTACATCTGACTTCTCAATAAAAACCATGAAAGCCAGAAGGTCTTGGATATTTATGCTACAAACACTAAGAGACCATAGATGAAAGCCCAGACTACTCTACCCAGCAAAGCTTTCTTTCACCATCGATGGAGAAAACAAGATATATCATGACAAAAGCAGATTTAAACAATATGTATCCACAAATGCAGCCTTACAGCAAGTACTAGAAGGAAAACATCAACCCAAGGAAGCAACAACACTATCAAGAGCACAGACATCTGATAATCCTCCACCAACACAACTCAAAGAAGGAAAACACACAAACACTACCAAAGGTCATTAATATTGCTTAATATCAATGGACTTAGTTCACCTATAAAAAGGCACAGGTTAAGAGAATGGATACGAAAGCAGGATCCAACATTCTGCTGTTTACAGGAAACACACTTCAACCTCAAAGACAGACAGTACCTCAGAGTAAAGGATTGGTAAAAGGTTTTCCAATCAAATGGACCTAAGAAACAAGCGGGTGTGGCCATCCTAATATCTAACAAAATTATATCAAACTAAAATCAATCAGAAGAGATGGAGAAAGACACTTTATATGCATAACAGGAACAATTCAACAAGATGAAGTCTAAATCCTGAATATCTATGCCCCTAATATGAAAGCACCCACATATGTAAAAGAAACATTACTAAAACTCAAATCAAACATCAAACTCCACACCCTAATAGTAGGAGATTTCAACACACCTCTCTCACCAATGTAGAGGTCAACCAGACAGAAACTTAACAGAGAAATAAGAGAACTAACAGATGCAATGAATCAAATGGACTTAACAGACATCTATAGAACATTCCACCCAAACAAGAAAGAATATACCTTCTTCTCAGCACCACATGGAACCTTCTCGAAAGTTGATCACATACTGTGTAACCTTTCATTATTTGCAGATGATATGATAGTGTACATTAGTGACCTCAAAAACTCCTACAGCTGATAAATAACTTCAGTGATGTGGCAGGATATAGATCAACTAAAAAAAAAATGAGTAGCCCTCCTATACACAAAGGATAAGAAGCTGACAGGAAAATCAGAGAATCATCACCTTTCATAATAGCCACAAATAGCATAAAGTATCTTGGGGTAACACTAACCAAGGAAGTGAAAGATCTATTTGACAAGAACTTTAAGTCTTTGAAGAAAGAAATAGAAGAGAATACCAGAAAACGGAAAGATCTCCCATGCTCTTGGATTGGTAGGATCAACATAGTAAAAATGGCAATCCTACCAAAGGCAATCTATAGATTCAATGCAATCCCCATCAAAAAATCCCAACAAAATACTTCACAGAACTTGAGAGAACAATGATCAATGTTATACAGAAAAACAAAAAATCCAGGATAGCCAAAACAATCCTATACAATAAAGGAACTTATGGAGGTATTACCATCCCTGACTTCAAACTCTATTACAGAGCTATGGTAATGAAAACAGCTTGGTATTGGCATAATAACAGAGACTTTGACCAATGGAAGCAAATTGAAGACCCAGATATTAATCAATAAACCTATTTACACCTGATTTTTGACAAAGAATAAAATTATAAAATGGAAAAAAGAAAGCATCTTTAACAAATGTTGCTGGCATATCTGGATGTCAACTGTTAGAAGAGTGAAAATAGATCCATATCTATAAACATGCACAAAAATCAAGTTCACATGAATTAAAGACATCAGTATAAATCTGATCACACTGAACCTGATAGAAGAGAATGTAGGAAATAGCATGTAGGACATGGGCTCAGGAGACCACTTCCTACATATAACCCCACAGATAATAAGAGAAACAATGAATAAATGGGACCTCCTGAAACTGAGAAGCTTCTGTAAAGCAAAGGACACTATCATTAAGACAAAAAGGCAGCCTACTGAATTGGAGAAGATCTTAACCAACCCCACATCAGACAAAGGTTTGATCTCCAAAATATATAAGGAATTCAAGAAATATATAAAAAATTCTAAATAACACAATTAAAAAATGGGGTACTGAAATGAACAGAAAATTCTCAACAGAAGAAGTTCAAATGGCCAAAAGATACTTAAGGACATGTTCAACTTCCTTAGCTATCAGGGAAATGCAAATCAAAACAACTTTGAGATACCATCTTACATCTGTCAGAATGGCTAAAATTAAAAACACCAATGATAGCTTATGATGGAGAGGATGTGGAATAAGGGGAACACTCATCCATTGCTGGTGGGAATGCAAACTTGTGCAACTACTTTGGAATTCAGTGTGGCCATTTCTCAGGAAATTGGGAATCAACCTACCTCAGGATCCAGCAATATCACTCTTGGGAATATACCCAAGAGATTCCCAAACATACTACAAAAGCATTTGTTCAACTGTGTTCATAGAAGCATTATTTGTAATAACCAGAACCTGGAAACAACCTAGATGCCCCTCAATGGAAAAATGGGTAAAGAAAGTGTGGCACATCTACACATTAGAATACTACTCAGTGGTTAAAAAAAAAAAAAACAGTGACATCTTGAATTTTGCATGCAAATGGATGGAAGTAGAAAACAGTATCCTGAGTGAAATAACCCAGATCCAAAAATATGAATATGGTATGTACTCATTCACTAATGGATTCTAGCCATAAACAAAGGACATTAAGCCTATAGTTCATGATCCTAGAGAATCTAAGTAAGAAAGTAAACCCAAAGAAAAATATATATAGGTCCTCCTGGAAATTGGAAGCAGACAAGATCACGAGGCAAATCTTGGGAGCATGTGGTGGGTAGGGGAAAGGGGAGATGGGAAGAGAGTTGGAAGAAAAGAAGGGTTGGAGAGAGCTTGGGGTGTGGAACGGTTGAGATAGAGGAAGGATGGATATGGGAACAGGAAAGGGTTTGGGGTTGTCAAGAGGCTTGGCTCTGAAGGGGTTCCCAGGAGTACATGGGAATGACCCCAGATAGGACCCTGGGCAGTGGAAGAGAAGGTGCTTGAACTGGCCTTGTCCCTTAGTCAGACTAATGACTATCTTGAATATCACCACAGAACCTTCATCTGGCGACAGACGGAGATAGAGACAGCGACCCACACTGGAGCACTGGACTGAGCTCCCAAGGTCCAGTTGAAGAGCAAGAGGAGGGAGAATATGAGTATGGAAGTCAGCACCACAAGGGTTGGTGCACCCACTGAGACAATGTGCCTGATCTAATGGGAGCTCACCAACTCCAGCTGGACTGGGATTGAACTAGCATGGGATCAAACTGGACCCTCTGAATATGGATGACAATTGCGGCAGACTGAGGAGCCAATGATAATGGCACTGGGATTTGTCTCTGCTGCGTGTTCTGGATTTTGGTGATCCTACACTGTTTTGATGTATGCCTTCCTAAGTCTGGATGTAGAGGGGAAGGGCCTTGGACTTCCCACAGGGCAGGGTACCTTGCCCTCTCTTAGGACTGGAAGGGGTGGGAGGGAGGGTGAGTGGGGGAGCAGGAGGGAAGTGGGAGGACGAGAGGAAGTAGAAATTTTTATTTGTATTATTTATAAAGTAATAAAAAATAAAAATATTAAAACAAACAAACAAAACTTAGGGTTCTGTTGAATTGAGACACTATTGCTCCTGGCAGCAACAATCTATTCCCAAGAGAATGTTGAGCACCGAAGACACTCCACTTGGAGTTTGTTTTCTTCTTGGCAAAATTGTCCTTTGGGCAAGGAACTGCCCATGCCGCAACTATTGACAAGGTACATAGAATCCGGAAATACATAAGCAGGGCTGTCAAATCTTGCCAAGACATGGTAAGATGGTTTTGAAAAATTTCCTGCCTCTGAAAATGGTACTTCAGTTATTTAGACCTTAGCCAAAGTTGGTTGCTTGAACGTTCCAAATGATACTTTGGGTGATTGCCACATAGCCATTTGTCTCTGTCATGTGTTGCACATTTTGGAAGTTGTTGATTTTACCTTCTGCTTACTCAAGTAATATTATTTTCTTTCTCAGATCTTTGATGGGGTTGAAGACTAGATAGTTGTAGTTAATTTCCTCTCATGACTTGGCCATGTTATTTATTATACAATACTTAAACTCCTTAGGATAGGTTTATTATTGAATACATTTGTTCTCATTGTATATAATTTTGTATTACGCTTAGAACTCTCTTATTTAAACAAAAGGGGGAGGTGCTGTTTGAAATCCTACATCCAGTAGACTTATGTTACCTGCCCACTTGGGCATGGTCTCTTATACTATTTATGCCAATGTAGTGTGTGTCCGCTTTCTTTTCCTGCTATGGAATTTGGTTGCTGTTCTCCATTTTAGCAGAGGATTGTGTCTGTGAGTCTACCCCTAAATAAGTAACCATCTATTATTCTCAATTCTGAGCTAGTGTGGGATTTCTTTTAAGTGTCCTTCTTCAATTCTTCACCTTGAAAAAACAGTATTCAACTTTATATAGAAAAGTAAAAAACCCAGAATAGACATAATAATCTTGTACACTAAAGGATTTCTGGAGGCATGTCAATTCCTGACTTCAAAAATCTATTACAGGGCTGCAATACTGAAAACAGCCTGGTACTGGAAAAAAAAAAACAGACAGGAGGACCAATGGAACCAAATCAAAGACCCAGATATTAATCTGTACACCTATGAACACCTGATTTTTGACAAAGAAGCAAAAAATAAAAAATGAAGAAAAAGGAAGCAAATTCAACAAACAGTGATGGGATCACTAGATATAAACACATAGAAGATGGAAAATAGACCCATATCTACCACCATGCACAAAACTCAAGTCCAAATGGATCAAAGACCTCAACGTAAAGCCAAACACACTGAACCCACTAGAAAAGAAAGCGGGAAGTACACTTGAAAGCATGGGCACAGGAGACCACTTTCTAAATATAACCCAAGTAGCACAGACACTGAGAGAAACAATTAATAAATGGGACCTCATGAAATTGACAAACTTCTGTAAAGCAAAGGACATGATCAACAAGACAAAACAACAAACCACAGAATGGGAAAAGAATGTCATGAACTCCACATCAGACAGAGGTCTGATCTCCAAAATATACAAAGAACTCAAGAAATTGGTCATCAAAAGAACAAATAATACAAGAAAAATGGAGTACAGACGTACACAGAGAACTCTTTTTTTTTAGTTACCAATTTATCCATTTATTAGAAATTTAATCAAAAACTTCATTGTAAGGACAGTTACTGCCAGCTAATTTTCAACTTCAAGGCAATTTATTTTTCTCAAATTTACTGTACTTCTCAAGTCACACAGCATTATTCTTTTTACTAGCAGCATGTATTTACAGAAATGATTTTAAATAATGTTTCTTAGAAAACAGCTTACTCTGGTTTCCTATACTTAAATATACTAATATATTTCAAAGACTCACCATTTCCAGTCGTGTGGTAAGTAAGTTTACAGCTTTTATATGCTCATTTATGAGCAATATTTTTAACAAATTAAAACTTGGTGCAAATAACTAAGTGAACTGTATGGATTGCTTCTGAAGTAGGGACCTCATCCTTCAGAAGACCGAGGGGTGTAGCTATACATCTAATGCTCTCAGAGTTTTTAGAATTATGTATGAATTTATAAGGCTGAAAGACTATGGGGTAGATATTAAAGATAACTGGACTGAAACATTATTATGTAAATTGTTAAATGTAGGGTATTAGAACTAAAATGATCATTGACTCTGTACAAATAAAGACAAAATCAAGACAGAGGTAAGAAAGGAACTCCAGTTCAGGGTGGCAGTTTGATTTCAAATATCCAATAACATTTCAGCACACAGAGAACTCTTAACCGAGGAATCTAAAATGGCTGAAAGACATTTAAAGAAATGCCAACATCCTTAGCCATCAAAGAAATGCAAATCAAAACAACTCTGAGATTCCATCTTACACCTGTAAGAATGGCCAAGATCAAAAACACTGATGACAACTCATGCTGGAGAAGATGTGGGGTAAAGAGAACACTCTTGCATTGCTGGTGGGAGTATAAGGTGGTACAGTCCCTTTGGATATCAGTATGGCGATTTCTTAGAAAATTAGGAAACAACCTTACTCAACACCCAACAATACCACTTTTGGGTATATATAAAAGGATGCTCAATTGTACCAGAAGGAAATATGCTCAACTATGTTCATAGCAGCCTTGCTTGTCATAGCCAGTACCTGGAAACAACCTAAATTCCCCTAAGCAAAAAGAATGGATAAGGAAAATGTGGTACATTCATGCAAAAAATTAATGACATATTGAAATTTGCAGGCAAATGGATGGATCTAGAATACATCATATTGAGTGAGGTAACTGAGACACAGAAAGACAATTACCACATATAGTCACTTATAACTGGCTTTTAGACACAAAACAAAGAAAAACCAGCCTATAATTCACAATTCCTGAGAACCTAGACAACAATGATGATCCTAAGAGAGACATACATGGATCTAATGTACATGGGAAGTAGAAAAAGACAAGATCTCCTGAGTAAATTGGGAGCTTGGGGACTTTGTGTGAGGGTTGAAGGGGGGAGCAGAGGGGAGAAGAAGGGAGGGGAGCACAGAAAATATATAGCTAAATAAATTCAATAAAAAATAATTAAAAAGAAAATTAATGATAAAATTAAGTTTGAAATTAAACTAAAACAATTCTGAGAGAAGTTTAACATTAAAACAGAGTAGCAAACTGGTTTCTTTGAGAAACAGATGTTTCAATAAATACATGAACTATCTAGAGGAGGGAGTTAAGAGAATATGCAAGAGATTTCAATGAATCCATGTCATAATGTGCCTGCTGTGGTCTACAGCTGAGAAGGAGCCCTTTTCACCAAGTGAGCCAGAGTAAGAATGTGGGAGAGACACCTCTCCTAGAAGCAGCAGAATACAACAGTATAATGATTTGTAAGTATATAAAGGTTACTGAGAAATTTTAAGCAGAATGGGAATACAATATAACTTCTATTTTAATGGCTTCATTAAGATACTATTTTAAGAGAAAGAAAGAAAACCCTCAAATATACAAAAGTAAAACCAGAAATTTTATTCTGGAGAAATGTTGGTTTACAATACTCGTTGGCTGCCTGTTTTTTTTTTTTTCTAATTCATACAGCAAATAAAATGTGCAGTGTGCATCCTCTGTTGTGTGGAATGGATTTCACAACACAAGTAAACATGATTCTGACACAGGTAGAGAAAAAGTAAAATGTGCCTATGTGGTTTGACATTTCTTTGTCCAACTCCCATTCTCTCATGAAGTTACTGTCAATATTCAAAAGTCCATCATGACATAGACAGCAACTTCACCTTTTACTTTAGTATTACAATAAATAATGTGACACATAACACATATGTTCTATAAAAGACTGCACTAGTACCAGAAAACTCAAAGAAGGGCATAAACGTTGACAGGATACTTTACTACCTATGGAATTCAAGCAATAGTAGACAGCTCTGATCTAATAACTGATTTCTGAGGGGTTGTTAATTGCCACCAAACTTCAAGGATGTGATATGCTCTACTGAATAACAGACAATAGATAAAGTGACTCTGTATCAAGACAGTTGCAATGAACTTTTTAAGGCGCAAAATACATGGTTAAAGTAGAGCTAAGTGATGGAGATATATCTTTGAAAGTAGACAACCATTTTATTATTTAGACTACTACCTAATGTATGAAAATAGTCCATAATCACAAATTATGAGAATATAGTTTATTTTATATAAAATTATGCCTTTATTTTAATATCATACTGTGAAATTTTAAATGACTATTGTTTAATTAGGTTATAATTTTTTGGGTTATTTAGTTTGAAACTAAACTTTTTAGAATCAAAAAATGATTTTTTGGATGATTTGTTGAATCAAAATGTTTTTTGAAATAAAAAAGTTTTTTGTTCATGCACAAAGAACACAGAGAACCGAGTCTTTTTGAATGCACTCCTTCCTAGGCCAGGAGGGATGGGGGTGGGCCTTGGACTTCCAACAGGGCAGGGCACCATGCCCTCTTTCAAGGAAGAAGGGGGAGGGAGGAGGGGTGGTAGTGGGAGGGGACCGGGAGAAGGGGAAGAAAGGAAAAATATTTATTTCTTTAATTATGTTCTTGAATGGAAAAAATAAAACAAAACAATGTATGGAAAAAAATAAAAAAAATAAAAACAAAACAAAAGAAAAAAAATATAAGTCTTTACAACAATGATATGTCAATCATGTTTTATAAGACTACATATATGCTGAAAAACAAATCCTTCCTAACCATAACTATACTTACTGAGAGTTAATATCTGTGAAATGTTGCAAAATCATATGAATCCCCAGGCGAGCAAGGAGCCCCAACCAGCATCAGCAGATTCATCTGGATCCCTGTAAGTGGGTCCCAGCCCTTACCCTAGGCTTTCTTAGGGCCTTAGGGCCTCCCTCTACTGGCTTTTCTGCTTATCCCAACCCTGCCCGCCCCTGGGCACTCTTTTTCATCTGTGTGGTCCTAGCTGCACCCAAACTCAGCCTATCCAGGCTGAGGCCTTGGGGGAAGGGTGAGCCCAGTGCTAGAGGGCCCCGCTTGTCCCATGGGAGCAGAGCAAAGCGGGCAACTCTCAGTAAGCCCGCCCTTGGGTCTGGGACTCCCTGGGCGAGCAAGGAGTCCTACCCAGCATTGGCGGATTCATCGGGATCCCGATACATCCAGATGCCACAAGGGGCCCTGATCAAGTGCTGGCAGATACATCTGGTAGCGGCCCCTAGGGGCCCTGATCCAGAGCTGGCAGACACATCCAGACCTACTGCGGCAGCAAGGGCCCCTGATCCAGTGCAGGTGGATACACCCGGACAGAGGGACCAAGCCACTGAGACTCTCCCTAACACATTTGAAGGAAGAGATGGGCAGGCACCAATCAAAGAATTCATCCAACAACCTGAAAAGCAATATGATAGAACCACAATCCAGCAATAATGGAACAGGCAAACCCGAGCAACCTATCCCAGAAGAAGTAGAAGAAATTGACTTTAAATGTAACATTATGAAAGTTATAGAGACCTTTAAAGAAGAGGGGAAAAACTCCTTTATAGAAAGGGATGAGAAAACTAACAAAAAGTAAGAAGAAATGAATAAATTCCTCAAAGATACCCTACACAATCCTAATATAAAAGCAACCACATATGTAAAAAAGAAAACATTTACTATAACTCAAAGAACACATCAAACCCCACACACTAGTAGTAGGAGATTTCAACACTCCTCTCTCACCAATGGACAGGTCAAGCAGACAGAAACTTAACAAAGAAATATGAGAACGAACAGACGTAATGAATCAAATGGATTTAATAGACATCCATAGAACACTCCACCCAAACAGGAAAGAATATCCCTTTTCTCAGCATCTCATGGAACCTTCTCTAAAAATTGATCACATACTTGATAACAAAGCAAACATCCACAGATACAAAAAAGTTGGAGTAACCACCTGTGTCTTGTCCAATCACCATGGAGTAAAGTTAGAATGTAAAAACAAATCCACCCCCTAAAAAATACAAATTCATGGAAACTGAACAGTCAACTACTGAACCATTCCTGGGTCAAGGAAGAAATAAAGAGAGAAATGAAAGTCTTCCTTGAATTGAACTAAAATAAAGACACCACATAAACGAACATATGGGAGACTATGAAAGCAGTGCTAAGAGGAATGTTCATAGCACTTAGTGCCCACATAAAGAAAACGGAGAAAGCACACATTAGTGACTTAACAGCACACCTGAAAGCTCTAGAAAAAAAGAAGCAGACTCACCCAGGAGGAGTAGAAGACTGGAAATAACCAAGGTGCGGGCTGAAATCAACAAAATAGAGACACAGAAAACAATCCAAAGAATCAATGAAATGAAGAGCTGGTCCCTAGAGAAAATCAACAAGATCGACAAACCCATATCCAAACTAATCAAAAGGCAGAGAGAGAACACTCAAATTAACAAGACCAGAAATAAAAAGCAGGACATAACAACAGACACTGAGGAAATTCAAAGAATCATTAGGTCTTACTACGAAAGCCTGTATGCCACAAAATTGGAAAATGTACAAGAAATGGACAGTTTTTTAGATAAATACCATATACGAAAATTAAATCAAGACCAGGTGAACAACTTAAATAGACCTATAAGTCACAAGGAAATAGAAGCTGTCATCAAAAACCTCCCAACCAAAAAAAAAGCCCAGGACCAGACGGTTTTAATGCAGAATTCTACCAGAACTTCCAAGAAGAGCTAATACCTATACTCCTTAAGTGTTTCACATAATAGAAACTGAAGGGTCAATGCCAAACTCATTTTATGAAGCTACAATTACCCTGATACCACAACCACACAAAGACGCAACCAAGAAAGAGAATTATAGTCCAATCCCACTTATGAACATTGATGCAAAAATTCTCAATAAAAACCTGGGAAACCGAATCAGAGAACACATTAAAAAAATCATCCATTATGATCAAGTAGGCTTCATCCCAGAGATGCAGGGTTGGTTAAACATATGAAAATCTATCAATGTAATCCATCATATAAATAAACAGAAATAAAAAAAAAACATATGATCATTCCATTAGATGCTGAAAAAGCATTTGACAAAATTCAACACCCCTTTATGATAAAGGTCTTGGAGAAATTAGGGATACAAGGATCATATCTAAGTAAAATAAAAGCAATATATAGCAAGCCAACAGCAAACATCAAATTAAATGGAGAGAAGCTCAAAGCGATTCCACTAAAATCAGGAACAAGACAAGGCTGTCCACTGTCGCCATATCTCTTTAATATAGTGCTTGAAGTCCTAGCAATAGCTATAAGACAAAATAAGGAGATCAAGGGGATTCGAATTGGAAAGGAAGAAGTCAAACTTTCGTTATTTGCCGATGATAAGATACTCTACATAACTGACCCCAAAAATTCTACCAAAGAATATCTACAGCTGATAAATACCTTCAGTGAAGTGGTAGGATACAAAATCAACTCAAAAAAATCAGTAGCCCTCCTATACACAAAGGATAAGGAAACAGAGAGGGAAATCAGAGAATCATCACCTTTCACAATAAAAACAAATAGCATAAAGTATCTTAAGGTAACACTAACCAAGGAAGTGAAAGATCTATTTGACACTAACTTTAAGACCCTGAAGAAAGAAATTGAAGAGGATACCAGAAAATGGAAGGATCTCCCATGCTCCTGGATTGGAAGGATCAATATAGTAAAAATGGCAATTCTACCAAAGGCCATCTATAGATTCAATTCAATTCCCATCAAAATCCCAACAAAATTCTTCATAGACCTTGAGAGAACAATAACTAACTTTATATGGAAAAACAAAAAGCCCAGGATAGCCAAAACAATCCTATACAATAAAGGAATTGCCGGAGGCATTACCATTTCTGACTTCAAAGTCTATTACACAGCTACTGTAATGAAAACAGCTTGGTATTGCCATAAAAACAGAGATGTTGACCCATGGAATTGAATCGAAGACCCGGATATTAATCCACAAACCTATGAACACCTCATATTTGACAAAGAGGCTAAAATTATACAATGGAAGAATGAAAGCATCTTCAACAAATGGTGCTGGCATAACTGGATGTCAACCTGTAGGAGAATGAAATTAGACTCTTTTCTATCACCTTGCACAAAACTCAAGTCCAAATGGATTAATGAGCTCAACATAAATCCGACCACACTGAACCTGATAGAAGAAAAAGTGGGAAGTATCCTGCAGTACGTGGGCACCGGAGACCAGTTCTTTTGTAAAACCCCAAGGGCACAGACAATAAGAGCAACAATGAACAAATGGGACCTCCTGAAACTGATAAGCTTCTGTAAAGCAAAAGAAACAGTCATTAAGACAAAAAGGCATCCTACTTAATGGGAGAAGATCTTCACTGACCTTACTCAGACAAAGGACTGATCTCCAAAATATACAAAGAACTCAAGAAACTAGACGTTAAAATTCTAAATACCACAATTAAAAAATGGGGTAAGGATCTGAATAGAGAATTCTCAACAGAAGAAGTTCGAATGGCCAAAAGATACTTAAGGTCATGTTCAATTTCCTTAACAATCAGGGAAATGCAGATCAAAACAACTTTGAGATACCATCTTACATCTTTCAGAATGGCCAAAATCAAAACCACCAACGATTGCCTATGTTGGAGAGGATGTGGAGTAAGGGGAACTCTTGTCCATTGCAGGTGGGAATGCAAACTTGTGCAACCTCTTTGGAAATCAGTGTGGCAGTTTCTCAGGAAATTGGGAATCAACCTACCTCAGGATCCAGCAATACCACTCTTGGGAATATACCCAAGAGAAGTCCAATCATACTACAAAAGCATTTGTGCAACTATGTTCATAGCAGCATTATTTGTAATACCCAGAACCTGGAAACAACCTAGATGCCCCTCAAGGGAAGAATGGATCAAGAAAGTGTGGATTATATACTCATTAGAATACTACTCAGCGGTAAAAAACAATGATATCTTGAATTTTGCATGCAAATGGATGGAAATAGAAAACGCTATCCTGAGTGAGGTAACCCAAACCCAGAAAGATGATTATGGTATGTACTCACTCATTAGTGGACCCTAGCCATAAAACAAAGGACACTTAGCATTTAGCTCACAAGCCCAGAGAAGCCAAATAGCAAGGTGAACCCAAAGAAACATATATAGATCTTCCTGGAAGTTGAAAGCAAACAAGATCATCAGGCAAAAGTTGGAAGCCCAGGGGTGGGTATAGAGGTGAGTGTTAGGGGGGTAGGGGAATGGGACATGGGGAAGGAGAAGGGAGAAGGACTGGTGAGAGCTTGGGGGATGGGACGGTGGAGTTGGAGGAAAGGTGGATATTGCAGAAGGGAATAAGATATCTACATTAAGGGAGTCATTTTAGGACTGGCAAGATGCTTGGCCCTGGAGAGGAAACCATGTGTCCACATAGATGTCCCCAGCTAGGTGTTCGGGCAGCAGAGGAGAGAGTGCCTGAAATAACCTTGTCCCAGAGTCACATTGATGAATATCTTGATCACCATTATAGAAATTTCATCTGATGGATGGAGATAGAGATAGAGACCCACATTCACATCAGAGCAATGGACTGAGCTCCCTAGGTCCAGTTGAAGAGCAGAAGGTGGCAGAAGATGAATAAGGAAGTTAGTACCGTGAGGGGCTGGTCCACCTACTGAGACAGTGTGCCTGAACTAATGCGAGCTCACCAAATCCAGCTGGACTGGGACTGAATGAGCATGTGATCAAACCATACTCGCTGAATGTGGCGGCCAATGGGGGCGGACCGAGAAGCCATCAACAACGACACCAGGACCTATCTCTTTTGCATGTATTATCTTTTTGGGAACCAAGTCTTTTTGGATGCACACCTTCCTAGGCCGGGATGGAGGGGTGGGCCTTGGACTTCCAACATGGCAGGGCACCATGCCCTCTTTCAAGGAAGAAGGGGGAGGGAGGAGGGTTTGGGGGAGTGGGAGGGGACTGGGAGAAGGGGAAGAAATGCAAAAATTTCATTTTTTTATGGAAAAAATAAAAATTTTCTATTTTAAATTCATTAAAGTTTTATATTTAGCTATGTTTTTGAATGGAAAAAAATAAAAGAATACAAAAATAAAAAAATCATATTGGATCTTTAGAACAGACTATGCTTGGAAAAAGAAACACTACTGGAGCTATTAAATCATACAGTGACTCTTTTACACTGATAGTTGTGAACTTCAATATCCTTCTCCTGTCAACAGACAAGTTATTCATTCTAAAGCTAAACAGGTAAATACTAGAACTAATTGAAGTTGTAAAAAAAAATGGATCTAATAGATATTTAAGTAACATTTCATGAAAACAAAAATGGATATACCTTCTTCAACAGCTCACAGAACTTTCTCCGAAATTATCACCTATTTGGACACAAGCACATCTCAACAGATACGAGAAAATTGAAGTTATTTCCTGTATCCTATCTGATCACCATGAGTTTAAAACTGGGTATCAATCATAACAGAAAGTTTAAAAACTCATGGAAATTGACAACTCAGTTGAACAACTACTCAATGGAAATACATTCATGATAGAAATTAAGAAAGAAATTAAGAACTTTCTAGACTTAAATGAAACATGAGACACAATGAAGTTGGCACTAAGAGAAAGTTTATAGCACTAAGTACATAATAAAATATGTAGCAGTATCATATTAGTAAGTGAAGAGTTCATCAAAAATATCTAGAACAAAAATAAGAAATAACATACCAAAGCAGTCAAGGACAAGAAATAATGAAACACTGGTACGGGAGAATTGTCTGTATTCTGTCAATCATGTTTTAAATAAGCGCTGATTGGCCATTAGCCAGGCAGGAAATATAGGAGAGAAAACCAAATAGGAAGTAGAGGTGGGTCAATGAGAACAGGAGTATTCTGGGATGAAGGAAGTTCTTTCACAGCCCTGCTCGGACCTCGGAAGAAGCAGGATTTGACCTGCCCCACTGAAAAAGGATAATGATAAGGATAATGGGTTAATATACATTATAAGAGCTAATTTGAAGCCTGAGCTAATGTGTCAATCAGTTTATAACCTAATGCAGACTCTCTGTGTGATTTTCTCTGGGACTAAATGGCTGGGAGACCAGGCAGGACATAAACCCCGACAAGCCCAGCCCTCATATTACAAAACACAACCAAATCAATAAAAGAGAAAATGAACAAATTCAAATAATCTGTAAAACAAAGAGCTGATTATTTAAGAAAATTCAGTAAAATTGCAAACCCTTATCTAAATGCACTAAATGCAGAGAGAAAAGAGATAAATGTAAAAAAGGAAAACAGAAACAAAATGAGGTATAACAAATACACAAAGGATAGCCAAAGAAACATAGGACATACTTTAGGAACCTGTACTCCACAAAACCAGAAAAAATGGATAAATTTGTCAATACTTTCTACTTTACAACATTAAATCAATATCAGACAAGCAATTTAAACAGACCTAGAATCCCTAATGAAATAGAAGCAGTAAATAAAAATCTATCAACCAGTAAATGTCAGGAACAGAAAGTTTTACCATTGTATCCTCTCAGATGTTCAGAGAAAAATTTAATACCAATACTCCTCAAATTATTACACAAAATATAAATATAAGGAACATTGCATGTTATTTCATGAGGTCACATTTACCCTGGTACTCAAGCCAAACAAAGATTCAAAAAAGAAAGATAATTATGAACCATTTTTCCTTATTAACATGAATAAAAAACTCTTAATACTTTCAATCTGAATCTAAGAACACATCAAAAGATCAGTAACCATGATCAAACAAGTTTAATCCCAGAGATGTTGGAATGGCTTAACATAACATAAGTTAATAAATATAATCCATCATATAAAGAAACTTAAAGGCAAAAACTGCATGATCATCTCATTCTATGGAGAAAATTCTTCTGACAAAATCCACATACCTTCATGGTAAAAGTTCTGTAGAGGCTAGGGATCCAATGGGCATACATGAATACCTCAACATAATAAAGCCTGTTTACATCAAGCTTATAGCCAACAGCAACTTAAATGGGGGAGAAACTGAAAGCAGTTATAGTCAAATAAGGAATATGATGAACTTATCCCCTCTCTCTATGTCTATTCAATATATTACTTGATTCTCAACTATGCCAATTAAACAACTGAAGGGCAGTGGTAGTACACGCCTTTAATCCCAGCACTCAGGAGGCAAAGGCAGGTGGATCTCTGTGAGTTCAAGGCTGGCCTGGTTTACAAGAGGTAGTTCCAGGACAGTCTTCAAAGCTACATAGAAACCCTGTCTTGAAAACAACAACAAAAAAAGAAAAAAAGAAAAAAAAGAAAACTGAAGGGGATCATGAGATAGAAATTGGAAAAGCAGAAGTCACTCTATCTTTATATATCAATGGTATGATAATATAGAAAAGTGATCATAAAAATTTCACCAGTGAACTTCTCTATTTTCAGCAAAGTAGCTGGATATAAAATTACCTTATAAAGTTCCGTAGCCTTTCTATACACAAATGGTAAATGAACTTATAAAGAAATTCTGGAAACAACATTTCTTACAATGGCCTCAATTAGCAACATATCTTGTGGATAATCTAACCAAACTAGTGAAAGACTTGTATGATAAAAACCGTAAGAGTGTAAAGACAGAACCTGAAGAAGACATCAGAAAATGGAAATATTTCCCTATGCTAATGAATTCGTAGAATTAACATAGTAAACATTAGCATACTAATAAAAGGAACCTACATATTTAATACAATCCTCACCAAAATTCCAATGCAATTATTCACAGATCTTCAAAGTAGAATTCTGATCTTTATATAGACACATAAGAAACCCAAGGTATCTAAAACAATCCCGAGTAATAAAAGAGCAAAGGTGTCATCATGCCTGATTTTAAATTACAGTATAAAGCTATCAGCAAAAAAAAGTCATGACACTGACACAAAAGCAGACATTAAGATCAACTGTATCAAAATGAAGATGCACAAATATATCTACAAACTTTTAACATCTGAGTTTTGATAAATAATCTAAAAATATACACTGAATAAAAGACAGCAGCTTCAAAAAATGGTTCCAGTCAAAATTGATGGTAACAGAAGAAGAGTTCAAATAGATTCAAATTCATGTCCCTGAACAAAACTCACTTCCAAATGGATCAAAGACCCCAGCATAAAATAGATACACTGTACCTAGGAGACGAGAAAGTAGAGAATATCCTTGAACTCATTGGCACATAAAAAGACTTTCTGAGCAGAATGCCATTAGTACACATATTGAGATCAACAATTAATTAATGGACCTCATGAAGCTGAAAAGTTTCTGCACATTAAAAGATTCTGTCATTCAAAGAAAGTGGCATCCTACATGATGGGGAAATTTTAATAAACTACACATCTGATTGAGTGCTAAATATCCAAAATTTATAAAGAACACAAAATACCCGCTATCAAGAAAACTACCCAATTAGGAATGGGTTACAGATCTAAACAAAATTCTCAACAAAGGAAATTCAAATGACTGACAAATAGGCTGTCTCCTACAAATCCTTCCCAAAGGCTCAGGGAGCACTACAAAGAGGTGGAAAGGCTGTCAGAGCCAGAGGGGATAAAGGACACTAAGAAAACAAGAAGCTCTCAGCCCACAACATCTGTACATCTGAACTCAATGAGACTGAGGCAGGACATACAGGGCCTTCAGAGGTCTGCACTAGATGGAATACTACACTAGAGGTGAAAGGATAAACAGACATATGCCCCATGACAACCCAGAAGCAATTTCCAGTTCATAACCATTTATAAATAGAAATTCAGTTTTATACAAGGGAGTCTGAGTAGACACCATACTCAGCAGTAGATGGTCAATGGGAAATGAACTCAAATGCCTCGTTGGAGGTTTCTTTCTCATAGTGTGATATCAAGGCTTATGTACTTATTTATTTTCTTACATGTTTGATTTGGTTTTACTTCCATGTTTTCTTTCATTTATTCTACAAGTCCTTTGAGTATAATGGCTTCCAGTTAAGTATTTATGGGGGGATTCCTGAATGTGCAAATAAATGGGTCTCTGCATATCTATCTGTTGCATGCCTTTTCTTGGGTTCTTTTCCTTTCCTTGTTTGTTTCTTTTGTCCCATTCCAATATATGAGTTTTTGTTTTATCGTATTTTTTAATTTTATTATTATCACATACATACCTATTTGTTTTCTAATGAGAGGCAGAAAGGCAATGAATTCAGATGGGACATGAGTAGAATCTAGGAGCAGAGGGAAGGGAAACCATAATGAAGATATAGTATATGAGAAAAAGAGCTACTGTCAATGATGACAAAATAAAAAATGACCCAGAATATCTATTGTTCAACAGCATATCATTTATTTTATTATAAAATAGTACCCTTGTTCAGTGTGCCATAGCATCCACTTATATTTAAAATTTATATCACAATCATAAATTGAATATTTGAATAATTATTACAAATATATGTCACATAAATTTATCATAATCTTGGATTTAGAAGTGTGCTTTTGTATAAATCACACAAATATTTGCCTGAAAATATAAAATAACTTCCAAATATTTGATCCTATGTTGGTGGCGCTGTTTAGGGATGTATAATCTTGCTGGAGTACATCACTGAGAGTGGGCTTTGAGAATTTATGGCTGTGAGCCATTTCCCATTTGCTCTCTCTGATTTGTGTTCTCTGCTGGAGATATGAGCTCTTAGCTTCCTGCTATAATTAACTGCTGTAATTATGCCCAAAATGCTGGAATCTCCCTAAGAATATATGAATACACACAAACTTTTATGTTCCCTTTTATCATGGTATTTTACCATAGTAAAAGAAAAATAAATGATGTACACATTCTTAAAATGTATATTATATACATTGAAGTATTTAATATGTTTGTAGTCTATTTCTGCTAGCTGTCAGGTTGTTTCTGTTTTTAGCATGAAGTATATGTGACATCTAGAAATCTGGAAATTGAGGTTGGATTTAGACACATATTAGAATGTAGACCAAATGAATGTAGAAAGAGGTGTACAAGGCACAGAAGGGCTTAAGCAAGTACTAGAGTGATAGTGATGTGGAAGTAAGGAGAAAGGAGAAAATTAAAATGAAGGCTACATGAAGAAGCTTCTTGAGAACTTATTCTCTTGCAATACAAGTTAAAATATGTATAAAAGAATATGGATTGATGTACTTGCTATGAATGAACAGGGTAGAGTACTTGTAGGTAAAGATTTAAATAGGAATATGGAGAGGGGTTGGGAAAAGGAGAGTAGGCTAGGCAAAGAATTAACCAGAGCTAAGGATTTATTAAGAAGACTTATTAAATCACACTAATATGTAAGATACTCTCTCTCTCTCTCTCTCTCTCTCTCTCTCTCTGTGTGTGTGTGTGTGTGTGTGTGTGTGCTTTAAGGGAATTTAAGGAGAAGAAAAAAAATTACATATTAAATGAAAACTTCAGTGGCATGCACAGGTTAAGTCCTTAGGAACTGTTGCTCAGAAAGGCCTCAGAGACACCCAGAACAGCACTATTGGCATCACTCTTGGTTGTACACCATAACTAAATGCTAAGACCCTATTGCTGAACCCACCACACAGTCTTCAGTCTGCTGTAAAACACAGAGAAAACAATCTCTGTCAATTTTGTTAAAGCATCAATGTATTATATTAGTGTTCTTTAACTTACATACCCAAAACAAAGTATCTGAATGATTTTCTGAACAAAAACCAAACTTAAGAGTATGTTAATTTGGGGGAGCATGGGAAAGGGTAGAAGGGGAGGGGGAAGGAAGGGAGGTGAGTGGATAAAATATATAGCTCAATATAAACAATATATAAGAGTATGTTAATTTATAGTTAGAAAACAATACTTGTAATAACAATGTATTAATATATATTAAAGATAATCCAACTGCCTGAGAAATTCCTTACTTGATATTCTGATCCATTATCTTGAAAATCTGGCACATACTTATCTTAGCATGCAACCAAGAGTGGTAATCAGTTATCAGAGAGAAGAAATGGGTTTTACCACAGAAACACATTCATTGTTTTTAGATGTGGTTATATTCTACAGATACAATCAAATATACAAAAGAAATAAACAAAGAAGCAAGGAACCTCCTAATCAGATCTATCTATAAAGTAACAGTCTTCGTCTGTCTTTTAACAGCCTCTGCAGTAGAGAGTGCTTTGGTAGTTTGAGCTGTTTTCCTGCTTGCTTGCACATGTCTCCAGTTCCCCTCTTGAGTCATAGTGATCTATTTGGTCTCTTGACCTAATAAGCAGGAAATTCTATTTCTTAGTCTTCTTGAGGGGCTTGTTCTCAGAGGCACCATCTGTAAGTGTAGGAGTTGGGGTCAGGCTTGAGGAGGATGGGCAGCAGGAGATTCCATCCTGTCCTGTAGAGGAGGATGGGTAGGATAGGCTTCTCACTAGCTGATGAAGATTCACTGGCCAACCACTGCTGATTTGGTACAATATGTTTTCCTGTGCCTTTAAGGCTTTGTTTAGTGTCCTTGTTCTTTAAGGACCCTGTGTAGGCATTTTCCTTGTCCTGTGCTTTTCTAAATTCAATCACCTAATTTCAAGCATTGCTGACATCCTTCATAATGCTTATTTATTGAGTTTGTCTTCAGGGTGTGAACCAATGCATGGGTTTGACCACTTTGCGTCCAACAGAAACCAGTGTTAACCTAATCAGAAAGCTCTCTCTGATTATTTGATTTCAGTGATTGAAGGTATTATATAGGCTCTTGAGGGAGAAAACACATCAGTAGTCTTATCCAGCAACGGACCTTGTGTGCTACAGTGCCAACCATCTAGACATTATCTGTCCATTGTTGCAATAATTTTTAAAAAGAGCAGTAAACAATTATTCTCTTAAAAGAATTTGAGGCCTTTCTCAGAAGGAGGGAACAATGAACTGGCTTTCATACGTGAGGATGACATAGACACATGGGAAGACCCTACTGATTAAGTAAAGTTGTTGTCAAACTGTTATCTAAACATGTGTTTATTTCCATGCACTAGTGTTGCTCTTAACTTTGGTCACAGAAGCTTCTAGGTGCAGTGAGTAATGGTTAATGCAGAGACTCATTGGTGCTTATGTGCAAGGTGTAAGTGACTTTGAGTCCTCAGCTACAGATGGGACATCTATATCAACACCAGCCACTGATGACTCAAAAACCCATAAAAAGGGTGCTTATAAAAAAGAGTCAAGGGATACGTGAAGTGCTGTGCAATGTGGCCCTCTGAACATTACGTATATGTAGTACATCTTAAGTCACAACAGCTGTGGCCATGTACACAAGACCTATGTAACACAAAACCAGTTAAAAAATTCTAGATTGGTTCATGAGACCTAACCCTAGCCGAGGAGTTACTGGAAGCTCACCGCTGGTACGGGAGAAACAGCCACTTTTCTTCTAGAACTTGAACACTGTTAGGTCCAAAGCCCCAAATGAAGATCCTACACCTGTGTACATATGGGAAACACTAATTGAACCCACTGGGTTCAAGAAATAAATAATTAAATGCAAATTAAAACTAAATATTAACTTTATGTGTGTCTGTACATATCTTTCTGTTTGTACATGTGAATGTGGATGCCCATGGAGGCTAGAAGAAGGTATTGGATACTCTCAAGTTGGAGATGTGAGCTGTCTTACTTGGGTTCAAGGAACTGAATTCCCATCCTTTGAAAAATCAGCAAGCTCTCTTAACTACTGTGCCATCTTCAATCTTCTTAAGTGATGATCATAATATTTATGTGTATACAACCACACTGAACCCAAATATTTCATTTAGGCATAATTTTCACCCTTTAGCTAAGGTATACTATCTAAACATTGAAAAAGAGAAATGTTTTATTTGGAGAAGGTATTTTTGCTAAGGAGACATATAATGAGCACAGGAAAGACTAGGGAAGGATTGTCACTGTTGATTTTTCAGGAGGAATATTGATAGTGCCTTGCCAGCAGTTTGCCCATAGCTCCCAGCAGAAAGCTGATGGAGTCTCTTAAGGTCAACAGAGAAAGCAGTAAGCAAGCAGAGATAGAAGATGGCTTTGGGCCAAGGTCACAGCATCTACTTTTCCACACTCTGTGACTTTGGAACACAACAGTGGCACCATGTCGCAGCATCCTCACACAGGAATTCCCTTTTGCATCTTGTTCTTCTTAATTAACAAAACCAATTCAGACATCTTAATAACATTCTCCAATTCTCCCCTAGTCAAGTATAAGTTTTAGATGGGTTATTCATTAGCTGGCAATGTGAATACAGACCCCATTCACCCTCCTTTTTCTATTCAATATGAAGCTGTTACAAATACACTGCTATCCTTTAGAACAATGTTTTTTTTTTTCTCAAATGTTATGGAGGAGTGTCTCTCTTAAGTTTAACCTTTATATTTTGGCCATTTTGATTTAACTGTTTAGAATCAAGGTAATCAAATTTAACATACAACAGAGACTCAACAGACGAGTAAATACAGAATAGGTGGTGTTTGTGCATAATAGAATATTTTTCACTTTCTTTTTACTTATACTTTGTGTATTTCACATCATGAATCTTGATACCATTCATTCCCTATACCCCTATCCCTGTGTATTCACCCTCTACCCTTGCAGCCCCACTCAGAGAAAGTTTAAGACAAAAGAAAAGAAAAAAAGAAAAGAAAAAGAAAAAAATCTCATTCTGGAAGCTGTAGTGTGACATAGTAAGTCATGCAATCAACTCTTTTGTCCATATATCTTTACTTGTAAGTGTTCATTGGGAAGAGTCTCAAACCAGACCATCATAGAATATTTTGTTGTCATGAAGAAGAATGAAATCACAAAATCTTCAGAGAAATATATGTCACTGAGGATCCTCAGGCATAATTAGCAAGACTTTGAAAGACAAATATCTCATATAGAGAATAGTGGTGAGTTCATCTGTGCAAGAGCCATTTCATGTCCAGGGAACAAAATTCCACCTTAAGATGAAAGAATCAAAAGCAAAACAAAACAGGCATGGAAGTAGAAGAAGTATTTAAGAAGTGGACCAGCAAGAGTACACAGGAGAAAGGAGAACTGGGGGAGAGTGTGAATATAATCAAAGTGTGCTGCATGAGTTGTGACAAGATCATAATGAAATGAATAATTCTGTAAATTGTCATATATTAAACTAATATTTTTAAAGATTCATTTCATTTTCATTTGTGTGTGTGTATGTGTGTGTGCAAGCGTGCATGTGTGGTGTTTTCAGGTATCCTAGAAGGCCAGAAGAGTGTCTGGTTTCCTGTAGATAGTGTTACAGGAAGTTATAAGTCATCTGACATACATACTTGGATAGGATACTCAGAACTTCTGCAGAATAATATCTACTCTTAATCACCAAGCTATATCTCCAGTTCATAGATAACAAAATTCTGATCATATTTATCAATCTTTTATTTTTTTTATTTTATTTTATATGTATGCATGTTTTGTCTGCTTGTGTATTTATGTCCTACATACATGTCTACAGTCTGTTATAAACAGAAAGGGGGTGATAGACCTACTGGAGCTGGAGTTACAGACTATAATTAATACTATATTGGTGCTGGCAATTGAACCTGGTCACCAAAAGAGCAGTTGGTGATATTAATGGCTGTACCATCACTCCAGCTGCACGTAATAATTTTAAAGAAGTTAAAATTTTCTGGAGGAAAGTAGAGAGCTGACTAAAAATAAATATATAGTCCTTGAGGGACTGGTGTGGTTAAAAGATAGAAAATTGGAAAAGACAAAGATAAATACATTTTTTTTCATATGTGTGCTGGCCATTTAGACTTCATCATTTGAAGACCGCTTAATTCAAAAGCCTGTGGATTCATTGTGTTTTTGAGGATTGGGTGTTTAGTTTTATTTCATTTCATTTTGGAATATTTTTAAATATATATTCTGTATACTTATTCTCTGTCAGACATTGCTCGGAGGGTTTTCCTTCTGCAAGTCAATTTTGTTATGTGTAGATTTTTTTCTTAGTTTCCAGAATGTCATGTAGATGAAAACCCAACGTTTCCTCTCATGTATGCTAGTTACCAGAAAGTACTCCCATTAGAATTCTTTGAAGAAAGACTCTAGTAGCATTCCATACTCAGTTTACCTCATCTAAAAAACTTTGTACAGTCTCCATTTTTCAGAAGGATATAATTTTTGTTTTTTCACACAAAAGTCTGAATTGACATTAGATTTTTCTCATTATCTTAAATATGAGTGTTCTCTGTTTCATTATTTCTGAATTTCTGATTGGACTCATTGGCATTTGGAGGTGACATTTGTCTGAATTTGATATACTATTATTTTTCTATAAGCATTCAAGATTTTCCCTTCATTTTCTTTTTCTTAAAATTCAGTGGTTCAAGCAAGGATTCATTATTTGACTTCTGCTGGAATTTTTTACTGAATGACTCATCTACTTGGGGGTCAGGTGTGTGCATGAATTAGGAGCAAGTCTGAGATGGTAGGGGTTGACTACCATGTGTCCTGGTAGAAGGGGTCATTTGTCACTCTGCCACATACATATATAAACAACATTTTAAATGTGGAACAAATTGTAAGCTCATGGCACTCCTTTCATTGTTTTTAATAAACAGGTTTTCATTTTTTCTTACATCTAATAGTGTACTTTTTAAACTCCATCATAATTTAATTAGAAAAAAACTGATAAAACTAGCATGAAAATTCCACCAGGGGAAAAAGGATGCTTCTATCCATTTGTGGCTGCCTAAAATTTTCTAGAAAGTCTCCTGTCATGTCAGATAGTCTATATTGGAGCATATTGCAAGTTCTGGCTTTATCATTACTCTATGTCTGATACTGGACCACCAATAGACCCAAATGACTCAATTTCCGGGTAAGAAATGAGGGGTGGAGACCCTGGACCTAAGTGTGGAAGGAACATTATTTTAAAAGACATACAGGGAAACATGACTTATGGCTAGGTTTGGATATCAATTTCTAGAGAAAAGTCTTATTAATAACTTCTGTTACTTGAGTCAAGTAAGGGACAATACTACTCTAGAGAATATAGGCTTCATCTCAAATTAAAGGACTGGGTTACATGATTATGATGTAACTGGAGTTTGGATCTTCAAAAATTCTTGCCTATTTATCATGGTGGCCCACTTATATATTCAGACCAAGTGTGGGGAGGTTATGAGCTGGCTAGTGAGACGTGGCTAGGAAGAGTAGGCACAGCAACAAGTTCTGATTTTGTTTAAAGACCCTCCCTCAGTGAATAAGGTAGAAGAGCTAACAAAGATAATTCCTGACATTAACGTTTTCATCTACATATATGGGTACACACATCCAGGCACAAGGGTTCCAACACACCCTCACACACTCTGTCTCACATGCATACACCATACACATACACTATGCATACCACAACCCCCCAAAGGAAACTGAAGAAAAGAAAATTTAAGGACTTAATGATTTTTGTTTTCATAAATTATGAGAAATTTTTCCTGTCATTTAAAAGACATAATTCGTGAGGGAGATGTGCAATTTAAGTAAAAAAAATTGGGGGTATATTTCTCCCAAATAATTTAGGTGTTATTTGTTTAAAAGGAGATTGTAAGGCCTTAAATGAAAACACAGATTCAAAATGATCAATAGTCATCCCATGGCCTTATTTGGGAATGTTTGCTATTAGTGTTTTACACTCAAGAACTTGCTCATGCACACGCATATTAACAAGCCTACAAAACAGCATGACAAGGAAATTCTTTCTAATGTTGTAAGCACAGAGAAAGAACAGGACAAGGACATCACACCAGAACAACATTTTCAAAGTTATCAATGAAGCAGATACAGTATAATTTGTCTGTTTAAACTGATTCGAAATACCTGATAACTCCCTTTGAAACACTCAGAAATAAAAAGCATTAAACAAAACAAACAAACAAACAAACAAGCAAACAAAAATAGGAGACAAATAAAATAACAAGGGCTTTGCTAAGTTTGTTGTCGTGGGGATCCAGATAATCAACTGAAACCTACATTTCCTGAACATTCTCAGATTATTGTTCTCTGTTTCCTCAAGGGGCTAAACCAAATATTACATTCATCAAATACTGAGTTCTGCAACATTTCTAATCTTTTGTTAAATACTGGAATGACATAAAATTGCCTTGAAACTTCATAGAAGGATCTGGCTACCTATGAAGTATGGCTTAAAGTCAAGGTATAAGTTTACTTTGTAACACAAAGATTGACAACATATTTTAAATGGTCATGTAAACACTTTCCTAGGAAGAAAAGATATAAAACTGTCCAAGTTATTTTGTTTTGGTTGTGATAAAATACCTTGACAAAAAGCAATGTCTGGGAGAAATAGTTAATTTTTATTTATTTATTTATTTATTTATTTATTTATTTATTTATTTATTTATTTATATATTTATTTGGTTTCTTTTTTTCATTTTTGTATTGATTTTATTGAGCTAATCATTTTTCTCTTCTCTCCTCCATTCCTGTCCCCTCCCCTTCAACCTACTCCCATGGTCCCCATGCTCCCAGTTTACTTGTGTCTTTCTGCTTCCCATGTAGATTAGCCATGTAAGTCGCTTTTAGAGTCCTCATTGTTGTCTAGGTTGGGATTGTGATTTGTTGGCTGTTTTTCTTTTCTTTATGTTTAAAAACCACTTATGTGTGAGTAAATATAATAATTGTCTTTCTGGGTCTGGGTTACCTCACTCAATATGATGTTTCCTAGCTCCATCCATTTGCCTGCAAATTTCAAGATGTCATAATTTATTTTTCTGCTGAATAGTACTCCATTGTGTAAATGTACCATATTTTCCTTATCTATTCTTTTGCTCAAGGGAAATTGGGTTGTTTCTAGATTCTGGCTATGACAAATAATGCTGCTATGAACATAAATGATCACATGTCCTTGTGATACAATTGAATATCCTTTGGGTATACCCAGAAATGGTATTGCTGTGTCTTAAAGAAGATTGTTTCCTAATTTTCTGAGAAATTGCCATACTGATATCCAAAGGGGCTGTACCAGCTTGAATTCCCTCCAGCAGTTCAGGAGTGTTCCCTTTACCCCACAACCTTTCCAGCATAAGTTGTCAACAGTGTTTTTGATCTTGGCCATTTTTACAGGAGTAAGATAGAATCTCAGAGTTGTTTTGATTTGCATTTCTCTGATGGCTAAGGATGTTGAACATATCCTTAAGTGCCTTTCAGCCATTTGAGATTTGTCTGCTGAGAATTCTCCATTTAGATCTGTACTCCATTTTTTATTGGATTATTTGTTCTTTTGATGACCAATTTCTTTAGTTCTTTATATATTTTGGAGATCAGATCTCTGTCTGGTGTGGGGTTGGTGAATACGTGTTATTGTCATTGGCTATTAGATAAATCTGCTTCTGTCAATGACTTAGTAGAGCAAAGCCAGGTGGGAAATCTGAACATAGATAGAGAGAGAGAGTAGGAAAAGACAAGGAGATGCCATGTGGCTGCTGAAGAAGAAATCTTACCAGTATCTTACCAGAATCTTACCAGTAATAATACAAATGGGTCAATTTAAGATCTAAGAATTAGTTAATTAGAAGCCTGAGCTAATAGGCCAAGCAGTATTATAATTAATATAGTTTCTGTGTGATTATTTGGGATTAAGCAGTCAGGAATCGAGGGAGCAGTCTCCATTTACAAAATGGTGCTGAAATCTGGGCCAACTACATCCATATAAAACCTGAGAGAGTTTTGGAAGGAATTCTAGACACAAAGAACAGAGTTAAACATGCCTTCTTGGTACCAGCATTTTATTGGGTGGGCTCTGTTTGCTAGAGGCAAGCAGAGGTGTGGTTCCTTAAAGAAAAGGCTTCCTGATTCAGCAATAGCAGCAAAAATTGTTTAGTTGCTATAAGAAGTCTTCCTAGTTTGTGCTAGTTGCATGAACAGCTCTGGTTTTCAGGAGGTCCTGCACTTAAATGGGGTTTATGAGCAGTGTGTTACTAGTTGATGAATGGCAACATAGACCAGCTGCCTCCCTGGAGCTGGGGTGGTAAACATGACTCACAGAGTTGGTGATAAATATACCTCCACCATGTTGGACTAGGTGGATCCAATTAGTCTTAGCCATGCTGTTTATTATTTTAACAAGCACTCCTGGTAAGAAAATGATTACAAATATGCAATAAAGACAGATTCAGACAGAAATAAACCTTTAAACAGGACATAGTGTGTTTAAAAACTGTATGTAGGCTAAAGAGAAAGAAGAAAAAGAGTATAGACAGTCAAAAAAAGAAATAAATAGTTTTAAAAAATGAAACAAAGTCTTTAAAGAGACAATAAAATAATATAAAAGTATAAAGACAGTCATAGGTTAAAGGAGCAAAGAAAAGTAAGCCACGTAAAAATGGAATATACACAGAGACTGGCTTATGTATACTAGTGTGTTTTCTTTGAAATTTTAGACTGCAGAGATATATTTGTTTCTGGTGACTGCTAAGCTGAAACAACATGAGTAGTTTAAAAATATCTTGACATTAAAATTTGAGTCTAAGGATATGTTACTTTGGAAAAGAGGTCCCGCTTTTGTTTCCACAGAGGATGGGAACCTGTCAATTTCTTATAGGGTAATGTGGTTTGATGGAACAAAACCCTGCAAAAGGTCTCCATGAGCCCCCCAATATACTTTGCCCAACAAAAAGCAGGAAGTAGTTAGGAGAAAACAATGCCAAAGTTACCTAAATGATTTTTTATAAATGTTTGTTTTTATTTAAAGTGGGATATGATATAGAAATGAATAATTTGCATTGGTATGGACTTTGGTTTATTGATGCAAATTTGCATCAATTTTGTCATATGTATATTTCTATTCTTTTTAAGGTATTATGTGTTTGTGAAGCTCATTTAAAATATATAATTAAGAATTATGAATTAATAGATAATCATTTATAGTAGTCAGTCTTGTCATGTTAATTAGGCTTTCTAGATATACAGAGATATAAATCAGATGCATAGGTACTTTTCAAACATTTCAAAGACCTACAGAATATGGCATTTAAAATATTTTGTTAATTTAGGACTTTCATGACAATGGGACACATCTGCTTCTGGAAGTACCAATTACTTCAAGAGTTTGATGGGCATCAAAGAAGCTCATTATGGAGCTTACTAGCCATTTGGCCAAGAATCTGTCCTTGCCTTGACTGCTTGATGGTATACTGTATGAACTAGACATGTAGGACACCCAGAAAGACTGTTAAACTTGCCAAAAGAAGGTGAGACAGTCCTTCAAAGTTCCTGTTTCATGAAAGAGTCTGCCAGACATTCTGCAGGAAACAGAATAAAGTTGCTGATAAAATCTGCCATTACAAGGCAGAGCAGATCTTCAAATTTCCTGCTTCCTGGAAAAATCTGCTGGATACTATGTGCCAGTAGGCTGAAGATAGATGCTCCAACATTATAAAAGATATTTTGGTGACTGTTCAGACAGTGAGATGGCTCTGCCAATTCTAGAGTTTTGGAAGTTGCTTACAGTGCACTTTCTATTTACTTAGGTAATATTATATCCTTCTGTGGTCTTTGGTGGATTTGAGAACAGATAGTAATAGTTTTCCATAGTTATGATAAATAGATAAATTAGATATGAAACTTTTAAACTCATAAAGAAATAGTGTAACTGTAATTCTTGCTTGATACAATTTTTGTATATGTAATTTTACTATTTTAAAGTTAAAACCTTCCTTTTTTTTTAGAGAGAAGAGGGGAGATGATGTTGGATTTCCCTTCTGTATGCTATGAGTGTCTTATTACCAATGTTTAATAAAGAGGCTGTTCATCATATAGCAGGGTAGAATATAGCCAGGCTGGAGGAGATATAGAGAAAGAATAGGCAGAGTCAGGGAGATGCCATGTAGCTTCTAAAGGAGACAGATCCCAGATCCTATCCAGTAAACAAGAGCTTCATGCTGATACAAAGATTAGTAGTAATGGGTTAATTTAAAGTGTAAGAGTTAGTTAATAAGAAGCCCGAGCTAATAGGCTAAGCAGTCCTGTAAGTAATATAGTATCTGTGTGATTATTTGGATCTGAGCAGTTAGGAAATAAGCAAGCAGGTTCTGTTTACAGCAATATAGTTATCCAATCCCAGGCATTCATAGTACCATGAAGTGGGCAGTGTTTGATATCTCATACAGCAATATATAATGCTTACAACTTGTAAAAGTTAGAAACTTAGGGGACAATCAAATGCCTTTAAGAACACAGAATGACCATCTCTGTGTCTCCAAGTAAGTCTTGGCAGTTATTGTCCTTGGGTATGTTGGACAAAACAAGGCTGAGCAGTGATTAAACTATATGCTAGAAGGTTCTTTGTCACATCTATGAACAATTTGTTGTGTGGAATCAATGGTTTTAATGGATAATTCCTCTTTTTAAGTCATATCCTTAATGTAATGTATCCATGAATTACATTAGTAACTGCCTTATGAAATGCATGCAAATTGAGGTTTTATAATTGGAGTGTAAATTAGAAGCCATGAAAAATTATCGTTGATCCAAAAAGATTCCAGAGTTTTTCTGTATCTTGTAAGGAGCCTTCAGTAATGATAGTCTGCATTAAAAAGAAATTCATGCTCTTTTGTTCTGAAGATTTTGTTGAAAAAAGAGCTCTCTAGCCGTTGACTGCTTTACTTTTCTGATCTTCTGCCTAAACCCAATATCTGTCTCTAGGTTTTATTATTCGTGCTACAATACACAGCATGGGTGAAGCTCAAACACTACCCTAAGTGAAAGAGGCCTGTGCAAACAGCCTACAGTGTGATTCTATGAATATGGCATTCCCAGCAGGACAAAAATGAATATCACTAGGGGAAACGCCTACGACAGAGAGAACCCGAGGAAACAAGCTCCACTGGGAGCAGAAGCCATGAGTGTATCTAACCCTGGGAGCCAACCCAGTCCTGGGACACTGGCAGACCAGGATTGAGCCAATGACCTGACTCAGAGTCTGCAACCTTCACCGGAACTGGAGTGGGACTGAACCAGTTACCTAAGACACAGAGAGAACAAGCTCCACCAGGAGCAAAAGCCAGGAGCAAACCTAGTCCCGGGCCATGGATGAATCAGGATTGACCCAGCGACCAGTCCCAGAGTCAACAATCTCCTCCGGAACAGGTACAAGGGAGTAACCCTGAGCAAGTGAGCCAGAGCCAGGGACTGCTGAGGGTCCGGACATGAATCCGGGACTTTCAAGGTAGTAGACCTAAGCCAACACCCCGATGGGTCAGGGCGAGAGTCTAGGACCTCTCCGGAACTATGCAGGAGCCAGGACCTCTGTCAGCCTGGGCATGAGTGAACCTGGGTCCTCCGAGGGAAAAGGCAGGAACCAGAGATTTTGGCAGGACCTCAGAGAGAGTAGGACTGAGCCAGGTCCTCTGTGGGATTGGGCATTGTTTGGGACATCAAAGGGAATAGGCAGGAACCTGGAAACCCTGCAGGTCTGAGTGTGAGTCTGAGTCCTCTGAGGAAATAAGCAGGTCCTCTACAGGTTCAGGTACACTGGAGCCTGGAACCTCCTAGGCAGTAGACCCGAACCAAAACCATTCCAGGTCCAACTCCAACCTAGGGACTTCTGCAGGAGGAAATCAAGACCAGGATTTACAGATACAGGTCAAAGCCAGTAACCTAAGCCAAAGTTGCCCTGAGGCAAGGGACTCCACTTTGGGCAACAGATTCCAAAGGAATGGAACTGAACAAGACTCCTAGGACAGAGAGAACCAGAGGAAACAAGCTCCACGGGGAGCAGAAGCCATGAGTGTATCTAACCCTGGGAGCCAACCCAGTCCTTGGACACTGGTAGATCAGGATTGAGCCAAAGACCTGACCCAGAGACTGTGACCTCCACCAGAACAGGAGTGGGACTGAACCAGTTACCTAAGACACAGAGAGAATAAGCTTCACCAGGAGCAGAAGCCAGGAGCAAATCCAGTTCCAGGACATGGGTGGATCAGGATTGAACCAGTGACCAGATCTAGAGTCAGTGATCTCCACCAGAAGAGGTCCAACTCCAAGCCAAGGATTTCTGCAGGAAAAGATCCAGACCAAGATTTACAGAAACAGATCAAAGCCCGCAGCCTAAGCCAAAGTAGGCTTGAGACAGCAAACTCCAAGAGAGCAGACCAAAGCACAGGAGCACTGAGCTACCTCGAGGAATAGGATTAACCAACAGGGTAACTAGAACTGTGTCATTGACTGTACCTTGAGGAACTAACAAATATTATGACTCAAACGGACATAACAGACATCTATAGAATATCCCATCCAAACAGAAAAGGACATACCTTTTTCTCAGCACCTCATGGAACCTTCTCAAAAATTGACCACATACTCAGTAACAAAACAAACCTCAACAAATACAAAAAAAATGGAATAACCCAATGTACCTTATCAGATCACCATGCTTTAAAACTAGAAATCAACAACAATACTAATTCCAGAAAAACCATAAACACATGGAAATTAAACAATGCTCATCTGAATCATAAATGGGTCAAGGAAGAAATAAAGGGGGAAATTAAAGAATTCCTAAAATTCAATGAAAATGACCATACAACATACCCAAATTTATGGGCCAGAATGAAAGCAGTGTTAAGAGGAATATTCATAGCACTAAATGCCTACATAAAGAAGCAGTAAAAATCCAACACTAGTGAATTAACAAAACATTTGAAAACTTTAGAACAAAAAGAAGCAAACTCACCTATGAGAACTAGACAGCAGGAAATAATCAAATTGAGAGCTGAAATCAACAAACTAGAAACAAAGAAAACAATACAAAGAATCAATGAGACAAAGAGTTGGTTCTTCGAGAAAATCAACAAAATAGAAAAACCTTTATCCAAACTAACCAAAAGGCAGAGAGAATATCCAAATTAACAAAATCAGAAATGAAAAGGGGGACATAACAACAGTAATGGAGGAAATACAGAGGATCATCAGGTCATATTTTGTAAGTCTGTAATCCGGAAAATTGGAAAACTTAAAGGAAATGGACAACTTTCTGGATAAATATCACTTACCAAAATTAAATCAAGATCAGACAAACAAATTAAATAGACCTAAAACTGCTGAAGAAATAGAAAGAGTCATCAAAAGTCTCCCAACAAAAAAAAAAAAAAACACACACACAGATGATTTCAGCTCAGAATTCTACAAGAATTTCAAAGAGGAACTAATACCAATACTCCTCAAATTATTTCACACAATAGAAATAGAGGGAACATTGCCAAACTCTTTTTATGAGGCTACAATTACCCTGATACCCAAACCACAGAAAGACAATACTAAGTAAGAGAATTACAGACCAATCTCACTCATGAAAATTGATGCAAAAATACTAAATAAAATACTAGCAAATCAAATCCAAGAACACATTAGAATCATCATCCACCATTACCAAGTCGGCTTCATCCCACAGATGCAGGGATGGTTTACCATATGAAAATCTGTCAATGTAATCCACCATATAAATAATCTGAAAAATAAAAACCACATGATTAGATGCCGAAAAAGCATTTAACAAAATACAACATCCCTTCATGATAAAGGTCTTGGAGAGAGCAGGGATACAAGGAACACACCTAAACATAATTAAGGCAATATACAGCAAGCCAACAGCCAACATCAAACTAAATGGAGAGAAAATGCCAGTGATTCCACTGAAATCAGGAACAAGACAAGGGTGTCCATTCTCTCCATATCTATTCAACATAGTACTTGAGGTCATAGCTAGAGCAATAAGACACCAAAGGGAGAAGAAGGGGATACAAATTGGAAAAGAAGTCAAACTCTCACTGTTTGCTGATGATACAATAGTTTAGATAAGCGATCTGAAAAATTCTACCAAGGAACTTCTACAACTCATAAACACTTTCAGCAATGTAGCAGGATACAAGATTAACTCAAAAAATCAGTAGCCTCTAGTAATGAGGAGAGCCTGTTTTTGGTCCTGACCGCATGGATCCCAGCAGCCCCACTAGCATAAGCCCCGAAATAACCACACAGAAATTGTATTAATTAAATTACTGCCTGGCCCATTATATCTCATTTTGGCTAACACTCACATCTTGATTTAACCCATTTTGCATAATCTGTATAGCACCAGAAGGTCATGGCTTGCTGGGAAATATTCCTAAACAGCGTCAGTCTCGGGCAGGAGAACCACGGTGTCTCCCATACTGCTCTTCTTCATCCCAGCATTCCTTTCTGTCTACTCGGCCTACCTCATTTCTGCCCTATCAAAACACCAAGGCAGTTTTCTTTATTCAACAATGAAAGCAACACAAATACAGAAGAACCTCCTACACCAGTAGCCCTCCTGTACACAGATGATAAAAGGGATGTGGAAGAAATCAGAGAATCAACACTCTTCACAATAGCCACAAGAGCATAAAATATCTTGGAGTAACTCTAACCAAACAAGTATGTTCTTGTATGACAAGAACTTTAAATCTTTGAAGAAAGAAATTTAAGAAGACACCAGAAAGTAGAAAAAGCTCGCATGCTCTTGGGTAGGCAGAATTAATACAGTAAAAATGGCAATCTTACCAAAAGCGATCTACAGATTTAATGCAATGCCCATCAAAATCCCAGCAAAAGTCTTCAAAGACCTCGAAAGAATGGTACTCAACTTCATTTGGAAAAGAAAAAAAAAAACCCAGGATAGCCAAAACAATCCTGTGCAATAAAAGAACTTCTGGAGGCATCACAATACCTAACTTCAAACTCTACTACAGAGCTACAGTACTGAAAACAGCCTGGTACTGGCATAAGAACAGACAGGAGGACCAATGGAACCTAATAGAAGACCTGGATATCAATTCACACATCTTCAAACACCAAATCTTTGATAAAGAAGCAAAAAATATCAAATGGAAAAAAAGAAAGCATATTTAACAACTGGTGCTGGCATAACTGGATATCAAAATGTAGAAAAATTAAAATAGACCCATATCTATCACCATGCACAAAACTCAAATGGATCAAAGACCATAAAGCCAGCCACACTGAACTTTATAAAAGAGAAAGTGGGAAGTACAGTTGAACACATTGGCACAGGGAACCACTTCCTAATTATAACTCCAGCAGCACAGACACTGAGAGAAACAATTGATAAATGGGACCTCCTGAAGTTGAAAAGCCTCTGTAAAGCAAAGGACATGGTCAACAAGACAAAACAACAGCCTACAGAATGGGAAAAGATCTTTACTAATCCCACATCAGACAGAGGTCTGGTCTCCAAAATATACAAAGAACTCAAAAAATTGGACACCAAAAGATCACATAATCCAATAAAAAGTGGAGTATAGACCTAAACAGAGGACTCTCAACAGAGGAATCTAAAATGGCTGGAAGACACTTAAGGAAATGTTGAACATCCTTAGACATCTGAGAACTGCAAATCAAAACAACTCTGAGATTCCATCTTATACCTGTAAGAATAGCCAAGATCAAAAACACTGATGACAACTTATGCTGGAGAGGTTGGGGGGAAAAGGGAACACTTCTGCAGTACTGGTGGTGATTTCTCAGAAAATTAGAAAACAACCTTCCTCAAGACCCAATAATACCACTTTTGGGTATATATCCAAAGGATGCCCAATCGTGCCACATGGACATGTGCTCAACTATGTTCATAGCAGCTTTGTTTGTCATACCCAGAACTTGGAAACAATCTAAATGCCCCTAGATCAAAGAATCGATAAGAAAAATGTCGTAATTTACATAATGGAGTACTACACAGCAGAAAAAAATAATGACAGCTTGAATTTTGCAGGAAAATGGACAGAGCTAGAAAACATTATTTTGAGTGAGGTAACCCAGACACAGACAGACAATCATCACACCTACTCACTCATATGTGGTTTTTAAACATAAAGCAATGAAAGCCAGCCTACAAACCACAATCCCAGAGAATTTAAACAATAATGCGGACACTAAGAAAGGCTTACATAGATATAATCTAGATGGGAAGTAGAAAGTATAAAAAGACAAGATCCCCTGAATAAATTGGGAGCATGGGTTCATTGGAGGAGGCTTGAAGGGAGATGGGAGAGGCAGGGAGGGGAGCAGAGAAAATTGTAGAGCTCAATAAATATCAATAAAAAAGAAATTCATAAGGAAAATAAAGAAAGCACAATGAAAAGTCCATAAAGATCAGACAGAGCATGTATCTAATGTCTCCATGACTCCATAAGAGCTTCCTTGTTCTGTTGTTATGCTTTATCCTAGATGGTCAGGGCAACTGTGTCTAGCTGACTTGGGATGATAAGAAATGAAAAGATAATATCCTGAAACTAAGAATCAGAAACTAATTTGACTAAGTACTTCAAAAAAAGCCCATTCTTAACACCACTTTAATGAAAAATATTGAAGATCAAAAATTAGTGAACAGTTTTCTCTCAATATTTTTCTAAATCAATTGATGCTCCAACAGGGCAGGGAAAACACTTGACGAAAATGATAGCAGTTCTTATTTTTTGTTGATGGTATGATTATGTTCAAATATAGTCTTAACCTAAAAAATTCAAATAACTCCAATGAGAATTTTTAAGTGAATTTAGTAAACTGGCAAGATACAAAATTGATACAAAATCAATTTATAACAGCAAAGAATGAGTATATTTTTAAAATATTTATATTATTATTAGAATAAGGATTAGTAAATGATTTAGGATACATTTAAAATAATACACACTTAAACTTTTCTCTGTGTACACATAGAGAAAATTACTAACAAAACTTGAAAAACCCTAAAATGATTGATGAGGTAGATTATAGTTACGGGTGAGAAGAACAGACACTCTTAAGATGTTAACTGTTTTCAAAGTTATATATAAATTTAATGTGGTAAAAACGCAATTTTCCAAGAAATTTTATGTGGATATTAACAGTGTTATTCTAAAATTGCCTGAGAATGAAAAAACTAAAATAAACTTATCACATAGTTGGAAGAAGGTATTTCTTGGGATAAAACAATGAAAACAAGATGATCTTAGAATAAGGTTAGGTATTTGACAAGTAAAATTTTGCAGAGAATACAGGAATATTTATGCACAGATTGTCATAACATGAAATTAAGGGAATTGGGCTTTTTAGGAAACTAAATTTGAGCAACTAGGTATTGGTATAGGAATAATATGATATTAAAAATTCATAGTCTCATTCAGATATAAATTTAACTGAAGAAAGATCATAGTTGCTAAGGAAACATAAAATCTCAGTGAATTTAAGTAAGGTGAGCTGTTTATCCAGTAAAAAAGGACTAGAAACCATGAAAAGTTTATAATAAACTTTATTAAAGTTACTATAAATATGATATAAAGTTAATATAAAAATATTTCAGTGTAAGATTAGTCATAATTCAGATATAACCATAAGGAAGCTGGAACCAAAATATTTGAGACCCTCTGCAAATTGAAAGTGTAGAAAACCAATACAATTAATGAAGAATTGATTTGTTTCTCCTGTTAATGCATTTTCTCATAACAGCATATATATCTGAATTTGGAAAACATTTAATTATAAAATGGCTAATCATCAAAGATATCTAAAATCTATCTTGAATGACAGGGGTTTTTAGCAAACCCCATTTGTAACATTTGTGGATAAGAGTGTTAACAATTGGTTATACAGCACAGTGATCCCAAGTTTCCCAGTATAATAGAGTGCATTGGTTCTAGTTCCTTCTACCTATTAATCTCATCAGATAAATGGATAAGGTACAGGAGGAAAAAATAGGAAAGTAAGACTTAAATTGTTTTTTTTTCATTTCAAAGTAATTCACTTTATGACAACCCTGTTCAAAGTTCTAGTCAACTTGGATAAAGGGGTTAATAAAGGCCTCTATATCCTGCCTAAACCAAAATTGCCTTCTAAATGATTGTGTGACCCAGGAAAGCATGACAATGACCAGTGGCACAGATTTAAAGATATTCTACAATTTAAATTAATGATAAGAAGTAAATGAAGGTAGGGCAAGCTAGATATATCAGCAAATGGAAGTGCTGGCTGTCAAGTCTGATTACCTGAGTTAAATTCCTAGACTTCATATGGTACAAGGAACAAACCAACTATGCAATTTCTCTCCAAACTTCATACACTTGCCAGGGCATGTATGTATACATTAATTTCTTTCTACCTCACTTTACCACTCCCCCAACTCACTCACAAACACACACACACACACACACACTAAAATGTTTGAAAAAAGGATAAATAGATGAACGTGGTAAGGCAGAGTAAGCATGCAGGGCACAATAACCTATTCCTTTCTTTTTAGTGACATCCAAACAGAAGTTCAAAAACTTAATATTTTAGAGGATGAGAAGACCAAGGGGATCTTACTGCATACATGAAGAACAAACTCAAATGGCATTGTGAAACATAGTGGGAGATAATATTTGAGGAGAGTCATCCCTTACCAACAGCTGGGCCAGCAATATGATCCACATTTATATTTGAACAGGGAAACTAAATAGAATAGGAACTAGCTTTAATTTCTTCAAACCATTCTTGAAATTTTTCCAAAAATTGCTTTAATTATACTGATACTTTCATATAATAAATGAAAATCTTTTATTTAGTCAATAGATTTTAAATAAAAATTTAAATTTATATATGTTTGATATGTATTCTTTGCACATATTTTAGGGTATACTATAATAATTTAATAGATATGTGTTCTACATATTGATCAAATCAGAATATTAGTATATTTATCTCCTGTACATTGATCATTTGTATGTGTTTGGAAGCTTAACAGTCTTTTCTAGTTATTTTGAAGTATATTTTAGATCCTTACAGAACATAACCATTTTAGTATACTACAGAGCAGCAGGGCTAATTGTTCCATATAATTTTAACTTGTTTTCAATCATTGGACAACTTGTCAACCTTATCCCCTCCTGTCCTCAGTCTTAATTTTAGCAAATCATTCTTTTACAAGATTGTTTTCAGTTTCTGCAAATGAGTGGTGCAGTTGGGGCTCATGGTACAGTTGCAATTTTTAAAGAACTGTCAATGCCATTTACCATTATGATCACAATAATATAAATTCCAAACCAAAGTATGTAAGAATTCCCTTTGTCTACATCAACACTCCTGCTAGTTAACACCATTAATTTGGTAGATAGGTGAGGAAGAACAGCTCTTAAGTATTGTACGAAACAGACTGCAGAGTTCCCCATGAATTTGAGAGCAGAACTCAGAACAAATCAGTCCTAACAGCTTTGAGACTAAAATTAATATCATCATTATCTGCTTGTAAAGCTGAGTTAGAAATTTTTGTTAAAGATATATTAACACAGGCTTAAGTATCAAGAAATGAAGGACATTAAAAAAATCCCACACAAACTCAGAACTGAGTATAATAAAAGGTTATTTATTTAGGGGTAGACTCACAGATCACAATCCTCTGCTTGAATGGGAAACATCAACAGAATCCTGCAGTCAGAAAAGAGGCTGGACATGTGCTTCACATTTGTCATGTGCAAGTGGGCAGGTAACTTAAAGGCTACTACTGGCTGTAGGCATTCCTACAGCACCTTCCCCATTTGTTTAAATAAGAGAGTTCTAGGCCTAATACAAAATTTTATACAATGAAAACAAATATCAGGTATAAAAATTAGAATTACAACCAGCGTAAACAGTGTCAAACAAGAAACATGTAATAAATCTTTCAATAATTATCCTATCCTAAGGAGTTTAAGTCTTGTATTATAAATAACTTGGCCAAGTCATGAGAAGAAAATAATTACAACTATCTAGTCTTCAACCCAATCACAGACCTGAGAAGGGAAATAATGTTAGTTAAGTAAGCAGGAAGTGCAACCAAGCAACTTCCAGAATGTGCAACAAATTACAGAGACAATTGGCTACCTGGGTAATCACCCAAAGTCTCATTTGCAATGTCAGAGCAACCAACTTGGGCTAAGGCCTATTGTAACTGACAGACCATTTTCAGAGGCAGGAAATTTTTCAAAACTGTCTTACCCTGTCTTGGCAAGATTTGACAGTCTTTTTTCTTGTATCCTGCTTCTCCTGTCTGGACAATTGTGCATTTTGTCAGTGGTCAATGCATGGGCAGTTTCTTGCCCAAAGGTCAGTTTTGCCAAGAAGAAGACAAGCTCCAAGTGGAGTGTATTCATTGCTCAACATTCTTTTGGGAATACATCAATGCAAGCAATCGTGTCTCATGTCAAAAGAAACCTAAGTTATTTAAATGTCATATTCTACAGGTCTTTGAAGTGGTTTAAGATTACTATATATGTAGAATACAATCTCTATGTATGTAAAGAACCCAATTAGTCTAACTATAAGTATGACAAACATGGATGACTATTGAACTATAATCTTAATATCTATATATCTTAAAGACTAAGAAAATATTAGAATATTAAACAATCTTTAAACAACTGTGCAACAAATGAGGACAATGATCTCAAATTGTAAACACTATATAAGTATCTTGATCAGAGGCAGAAATGTACATTGCAATATAATAAATATATTAAAAATTGTATCAATATACAAAATCTCCTAATTAGAGGTAGAAGCATACATGCATACAATATGACAAAATAACCTTGCCTAGGTATACAAATATTGTAGATGAAATAGTAACATATTCAATGTAATTTGTTTGCATCACTATATAATAATCTACACCAATGTAAATTGCCTATAAATAATAGCTCACAAGTACTCACTTTATTACTCACTATAATTATTAGAGAGAGTAAGCTCACAATAATCAATTATCCCATACAATTACCTTCTATTTCTTTTTTTCAGTAAGATCCCTGAGCTCACATAGTATCCCCCTAACCACAATCCTATACCAATAAAATCAACCCCTTAATGATGTCCCTAACCCTGAAGAAAATCTTTTTTGAAAGAGGGGATGTTGTCTTCTAGAATTATTTCTTTTTATTTTGTTTTGTTTTTCCATATTCTTTTATTTTTTTCATTCAAAAAAATAAATAAAATTTTTACTTTTCCTCCACTTCTCCAACCTCTCCTCCCTCCCCCTGTTTCCTTAAAAGATGGCATGCTGACCTGCCCTGTGGGAAGTCCAAGGCCCTCCCCCCTCCATCCCAGCCTAGGAAGGTATGCATCCAAATAGACTAGGTTCCCAAAAAGATAATAAATGCAGAAGAGATATGTCCTGGTGTCATTGTTGATGGCTTCTCAGTCTGCCCCCACTGGCAGCCACATTCAGAAGTCTGGTTTGATCATATGCTCTTTCAGTCCCA
>PVIU01011341.1:0-65288 GCA_004026605.1 Ondatra zibethicus
CTAATTATACATTACATTTTTAAATGAACTACACAATCACAATACCTTAATCAAGATCAAAAATACATATATATGACAAAATTGACCTTAAATTTATATCAATAAAGCAAAATTTATACCGATGTAAATTATCCATATCTATATCATCTCCCCCTTTAAATTTAAAGAACATTTAGAAACAATATTTGGGAATATGGGCATAGTTACTTCTCTCCAAACTTCTTCCTGCTGTATGGGGGCGCTGTCAATCAGGTCTTTCATGGTGTATCCTGTTCATCTCAGTCACCAGTGACCTTCAGGAGGGTGTGGTCTATCAAACACATTGGTGTAGAAGGAATCCAGAGGGTCTCATCTTCTGTGAAAACAAAAGAAGAACGTCTCTTCCAAAGCATCATAACCTTAGACCCAAATTTTGAAGCCATTATGCCTTTAAGATAATATCCATGCTGGTTTAGCTTAGCAGCCCAGACAATGAAATGTCTCTCTGTACTTAGCTCCTTTACAGTCAAAAAATTCAAAGAAAACACAATAAAATACATAATCCAGACATTCTGTGAATTTTCCATTTTTACGTGGCTTATTTTTCTTCTTCTTTTTTTTAATCTATGACTATCTGTACTCTGTCTCTTTAAAGACTTTATCCCTCTTTTTTAATTTAAGTATTTTTCTATACTCCTTTTCTTTTCTCTCCCAAGCCTACGTACTTTATCTAACAGTATGACCCAATTAGAGGTCTTTTATGTCTGAATCTGTCCTACTGTGAATCTGTAATTCTTTACTGTCCAGGAACAGTTTTGCTTTGTGCTTTTAAAATGCTAAGCTCTTAAGAATCTAAGCTGTAACCATCTCAGGTCAAATACAGGTACTGCCTGCTTGCTCCGCCCAGTCCAACATGGCGGAGGCGCTTGTGCCTCTGAGCCGTGCTCAGCCTTAATGGCTGCGGAAATCCACCATGCTCTCCCGCCTGACTAAGCCTGATCCCACCGTCTGCCCAGGCAGGAAGAGCTGAGCAAAAGCAGGGTCTCAGCTACTTTCTTCCCGATCCCAAGCGGGCACACAAACATCCGGGCCCACAAATACTCCATAGCCGGAGTTTGCACCAGAGGCAGGGCCCAGGAAGGCGCGTTTTAAAACCGGGCACCTTTTTTTTTTTTGGTATTTTCTACTGCCGGGTCAGGAAATCTCTCTGCAGCACACAAACAGCAAAAAGCTGTGTTAAACTCTCTCTCAGGTTTTAAAAAGCCGTCTCAGGTTTTTAAGTGGATTTAGCACATCACGTGGACGCCTCTCCTTGTCAGAGCCACATAAAGAAATTAGAAAAGTTATTATTTTGTCAATTAAAGGTTTTCTGGAATGAAGGAGTCAAAATTCAAATCAGCAAAATCTCTTTTATACATCAAATGGAATCTCTCTCTCTCACACACACACACACAAACAAACATTACACAACAGACACGATTTAGGTATAACTGGAAGTGGGGGACCCTAGCCCCAACAGATAGCTACATAAAAACTCCTGCATCTGTAGGTCACAAATCATTGAAAAAGAAGGGAAAAAAATGTTGTAAGAATCAGAACACCAGGAATTCTGCTACAAACAGTCTTTCCTAGAAACAACTGCATAAATAAGACTAAAACAGTAACAGTATCGATAGATCTGTTAAAGTGGAAAGGGGGAAACTTTGAGGAGCTCTACACCCTAGACAAAGTACTTGAAACTAACAATCTTAGGAGAAGGAGAATGAGTGTATCCAAGAATGGATCCCTTTTCCAGTTGTCCAATACAAAATGTCAGTTTGAAGCCATTTATACACAGATAATGAAAAAATGGACTCAGTGGGTTGCATTTTCATATTTGTGTAAATATATGCATATTCATATGTGTGTTACAACAATAATCAAAGAAAAGAAACTATCAACTTGAGAGTTGAGAGTACATAGGAAGACTTGGAGGGAAGGTATAAAAGTGGACCTGGAAAGAGGACAGGAAGTGGGGAAGGTGATGTGATTCTATTTTAATTAAAAACATATTTTTGAAAAGTTATGAAAAGCAGCTGGCAAGTGGTGGCACACACCTTTAATCCCAGCACTCTGGAGGCAGAGTCTGAGTCAGTGTGTTCTAGAGAGCTGGTTTCATAACTACTGAGAAATCCTGTCTCCACAAACCAAAGAAGAAAGAAAAGTTATGAAAAGCAGAAGCTGTAAGAAGCCAGGTACAGATAAACAGTAAAACTTTTCCAGTAGATCATTAGAGGCCACATGGTATATGCTGCCACAGTGAAAAACTATCATCAAGGACATTTATATTAAAGGTCAGATTTGTAGACCTGCAGCATCAACATATGTAACATAAGACCTAAGTGGTTCCTTCTGACCACAGGTCAGAAGTGTATGTCATATCCAAACTGTCAGTGATGGTATTGGCTCAAGGACCAGACCTTTGTTTAAAATATTGAAGGCTGTTGGAGGAGACCTCTAGTTAGTTCCTGGTCACTTAGCTCCAAAATAATAACACAGAAACTGTATCATTTAAATCACTGATTGGCCCATTAGCTCTAGCTTCTTATTAGAAAACACTTATATCTTAATTTAAATCATCTTCATTAATCCGTGTATCACCATCTGGCTGTGGCTTACCGGCTAAAGTTCCCAGCATCTGTCTCAAGCGGGCTATATGGCTTCTCTCTAACTCTGCCTTCCTTCTCCCATGCTATAGGCCAAGCCAGTTTCTTTATTAGTTAACTAATAAAAACATCACATAGACATAAGGACCTGCCACACCATTTCCCCTTTTCTGTTTAAACCAAAAGGAAGGCTTTAACTTTAACATAGTAAAATTACATATATCAAAACAGTTACCAAGCAAGAATTATAGTTACAATATTTATGTCTACTTTATCTTTTATTGTAACTAAGGAAAACTATGACTATATATAATCTTCAACTCCCTCAAAGACTCCAGAAGGATATAATATTACTTAAGAAACAGGAAGTGCAACTTCCAAAACTCTAGAATTGACAGAGACATCTTGCTGCCTGGACAGTCACCCAAAGTTCTTCTGTACTGTTGGGGCATCTATCTTCAGCCCACAGACCCATAGTATCCAGCAGACTTTTCCACAAAACAGTGAATTTCAAAGACAGTTCCACCTATACTAGCAGTTTGTAACATTTTTCTGTGCCCTACAGAATGTCTAGCAGACTGTTTCATGAATCAGGAAACCCGAAGATCATCTCATTTTTAAACAAGATTAGCAGTCATTTCTTATAATCCTAATAGTTTGACCTTATTCCATACAATGAAATTTATAGCATTTTATTAAAAATATTTTTATTTATTAAGTAAAATAAAAATATTTATTTATTTATTAAAAATATTTAAAAATATTAAAAATAAATTTGAAGTTTTAGCACATGGCATATACTGTTACAACTGTAGTGGGATATATTTAATGCAAACATCCTGATGTATTCTCTTCTAAAAAATAAGGTAGATATAAAAATGCAAACACTTTGAAAGTGCTCTATTAGATGCTGAATAGTATTATATGGATAAAAATCTCAGGCACTGAAAAGGTGTCTATTGGGTCCAATATTAATACACCTTGATTGAAAAACCCCTATGCTGTAGCAGCATGTCACTGACACATGCAATCAAGGAGGAAGCAAGCTCTCTAGAAAATGGGTGGAGAGCATGCTGGGGTCAATTATATGCAAATATGGAACTGGATGGTTTTGCTGTGCCTGTGTTTATTAAAAGGCAGAAAAATAATGAGCCCAGACATGGAAATGTTTACATAGTATGCCCTGATCATTATTTTCAAGAACAATTGTGCATGCTCATAATTATTCTAGGACATTTATGCTTGTGTCATAAAGTTATAAAAACATAATTAGAAATAACATGGGTTTTTATATACCGGGATGAAAGTAATTTTAAACCTGGACTATAAAACAAGGGGACTGAGATATACAGCCTTTCTCCATGTGGTATTTTTGAGTCTATTTGAAATTTTATAACTAAATTTTCTTTCAAATAAGAGCATTTTATGAATCGTGAAAACAATTGAGAATGGCACAGGTGGCCCTGACTATAGAAGGACAAACTGATCTTGACACTACAGAGTTCCTCAAAGAGATCTCCATGGGTCCCTATCATTACAAAATGCCAGCTTTTCAGTGTTCTTTCTTCAACAGGCCCTTTTCATATGCTTTTCTTCTCCCAGCTTGATTTCTTTGTGCCTGTAACATGTCATGTGGTGCACATTTTCTCCCCTGTTGCCCATGATTGAGAACAGATGTTATATGCCTTTATAATTGTCTTCCAGAAATCTTGATGCCTTTAAATGGCACTTTGCGCCTTTTGTAATCTGAAGGGTTAGTGGCATGATTAGAAAGCCATGAAGTATAAAACTTCATTTTATTGTAGATAGTCATATACAATCCCTAGGCCTGCTGTTCCCCATTCACTGCTTGCTGGAACAGTTAACACTAGTAAAGGTTTTTCACAACAGGTATTAATGCTTTACTGAAAGATGCAAGGACATTTGGGGTTTCTTCCAATAGGCAAGCATTGAGCTATAGAAGATAAAAGGTTTCTTGATGCAAGGAAATTTTTTTTACTTTATCTTCTCTGTACCAAACAAGTTAATTATTAGTTTTTGACTACAAAAATGTGAAAAAGTGAATAAGATAATAAATTTCCTCAAGTATGCATTATCACATAGAATAATATGCATAAATCTAGGCAGAAAGCCTTCCATGTCAGAACTGGCCTGCTTGTGATGGAGAACTTCATTTAGATTTCTCTTAATGTATTGTGAGAATCATGATAAGGACAAGAAAAACATATGCCTGAAACATTCATTTAAACATAGACTTGAAAAAAGGAAAATGTCTGTTCTTGTGTTTCCCTGTTTTATTTCTTTAAGTAGAACAATAACCGAAACAAGATTTGAATTTGGGATGATTTCACTGCAATGACAATATCAACAATTAGGTAGAATAATTAAGTGATTTCACCTGAACATATAATATTACTTGACAAGTTTTCAAAATTTTGGAGCCCTCATCATCTTCAGCACTAGTATCAATAATTACATTGCCATTCACTGAATACAAATGCCAAATATTGTATATCCTTTGCAACAACAATGTCCAGTGATGAAGCTGAGGATTTAGACTCAAAGACCTGAACAGTATAGGTGGCTTAATTCATTGGATTGTTTTAAAGATCTCCCTTCAGTCACCTCTCCTACAGCACACTTGATTATTTTATTATTTCTGTACTTGGAATTGAGCCCAGGGACTAATGTTTATTAGGTAAACATTCCACTTCTATGCTAGACCTTTTCCTCTCATGTTACTTTTATTTTGAAATAAGGTCTTATGTTGACTCACTGTCCAGCCAGGGAAGGCTTTAATGTTTGATGTTCCTACTTAAGCTTCACAAATAGTTAATATTTCAGTTCATTATGAACTGGGACTAGGGACATCTCTTAATTCCTATGTCTGAGGTTTTCAAGAGTGGTAGGTATATTTAAAATCATCTCCTGCTCAAAGACAATGCATGCACATTTTAATTGATTTTAATGATTCCTTAACAATTTTTTAAATTAATTTATTTGTTTTTTACTACTCAGCAGTAAATACAATGACATCTTGAAGTTTTCATGTAAATGAATAGAACTAGAAAAAACAACCTGAGTGAGGTAACCTTTTAGAGAAAGTCAAGCATGGTATGTACTCACTCATAAGTGGATACTAGCTACAAAGCAAAGGATAATGAGCCTATAGTCCACAACCCTAGAGAAGCCAAGTAACAAGTACAACCCTAAGAGGGACATACACAAGATCTCCTGAGAATCCTTAACTATCAATAAAATATTTAATACATAATTTCCCTACTTAATATAACTTTTCATAAGAAACTTCTAAATCAATATTGTATTTCTTGGACTATATAGGACAAGTTGAGAGGAATAAACACTAAAAAATGATTGATTTTAGTTGAAAGACATAAATATCTGCCATCTTCTCCTTAGCCACTATGCATCCTTTCATAGTTGTTAGTCCTAAGTAATTACATGTCTGTGTGCCTTTTGCATTGTTCTATTGTGTTATGCTGACTGTGCTTTACAAATATCCAAAAGATGTGACTTAAAATTATTCTAAAAAAATTACTTAAAATTTACATTCAAATTTAAATATTCTTCCCATTGAAAAAATATTTTATTTTTCTTAGAAGAGCAATTTATCTCACAGATACATAGCAAATCTATAGTATTTTAATACATATTATGCCAACTTGATAATTTGTAACTTTTGTAGTAGTTATTTATTTATTCTAGCAACAAAATTGTTCAATATTTTCCAATGATTACCCTTTTAATGTTCATAAAATTGACAGTTTGGATAAACATTTTTGCTTGAGGTATCAGTAATTTTTCTAGTGAACCAATGAATATAGAAAAACAAAAACCTAACCATATATGTGTCCTGAAACGTTTAATACTTATTATATGTTTCAAGTGACACTCCATCTTTGCTAACGTTTTATGCATTTTTTATAAAATTATGTATATATTCACTAAAGTGACTGTATATTAAATGATCACATCTCCAATAGTCCTACTAATAAACTCCATAACTTTTGTGGCTCTAATTTACTCACAAACCTTCTTTATTGTTTTTTGTTGGCCTTTGAATATTGCTACCCTTCATTTGTAAGATTTGATGTAGGTATACAAAATAACAAAAACAGTTCTTTGATGTTTTATCTTACACCTTGTCAGACTCACTCTCTCTTAAACTGTAAGACTACCACAAACTCAATTACATCTGTACTCATTTATCAGTACTACTGCTTTGCATTTGAGTGCTTTCTAGATTACACTGTAAAAGGAACTTCTGGCAAAATGTTTTGGGTGTGATCCTCTCTTCCTGGATCTCAGTCTTTTGGCTTCCTTTGTTTATTGTATCATGTTAGTTGACAGTAATATGATCCTGCTTTGTTATTGAAGTAAAAATCACATGCAAATTATATTCTTGTGGTTGGAAATAGAATAATCTTAAACCATGTTTTCCTTTCTACCTGATTAGTGAGATATTTATAGAAAACAAAACAAGCAAACAAACAAAAAAGAACTCATAGGATTATGGAGACTAGTAAACATAACTGTACAGGGTAGCTGATAGGCTCAAAATTCAAAGCAAAAGTGCAATTCTGCTCAGTAGTCTGAGATTCAGAGGCCTGCCAGTTCAAGGGTACTAATGATGTCCCAAAGCCGATTGATGAATTTCATTGCTCTCCTGTATCCCTCAAACACTTTTATTTTCGTGTTGTATTTTGGACACGGTCTGTTGAAGGCAGCCAAAATTAACGTGTGCTTCTGATTATAGTGACCATGAAAAAACAAGAAGATAGTGTTTCTCAAAGGTGCCACAAGGACATGTGCTCAAATATGTTCATAGCAGCATTGTCTGTCATAGCCAGAACCTGGAAACAACATAAATGCCCCTCTACCGAAGAATGGATAAGGAAAATGTGGTACATTTTCACAATGGAGCACTACACAGCAGAAAAACATGACGACAGCTTGAATTTTGCAGGCAAATGGATGGAGCTAGAAAACATCATTTTGAGTGAGGTAGCCGAGACCCAGAAAGACAATTATCACATATACTCACTCATAAGTGGTTTTTAAACATAAAGAAAAGAAAGCCAGCCTACAAAGCACAATTCCAGAGAACCTAAACAACAATGAGGTCCTTAAGAGAGATATACATAGATCTAATTGACATGGGAAGTGGAAAAAGACAATATCTCCTGAGTAAATTGGGAGCATGGGGACCTTGGGAGAGGGTTGAAGAGGAAGGGAGGGGCACAAGGGGAGCAGAAAAAAATGTAGAGCTCAATATTCAATAAAATTAAAACAAAAAGAAGATAGTGTTTCATAAAATTCCTCCTGATTCTCAACCTCTTAGAAATCTGCTACTTCTTCGGCAGGATTTCCTGGGCTTTGAAGAGATTGATGTAGATTTAGTACTTAAGACTGTGTACCAAATATTCACTTATTCATAGCACTTTGACCAGATCAGAGTTTCTATGCTAATTATCACCCACAGCAAAAGAAGCTTTTCTGACAAAAGTTGAGAATGGCAATATTTAGAAGTCAGTTTAAATTCTCCATTTAAAAAAAAAACTTAAAAGAATCCAAATGTGTCCAGAGGCTTCAATTAAAATTCGTATCATTTCATATAGTTAATGCTAATTATGTGTTTTTCAAGCATTTAACTAATGTATCAGTGTTGTAATTGGACATTTGTATTTGTTTTAGCTTTTCTCTTTATTTGTTGTTGAATTTAGGAGCTTTTTTCTATTGTAGATATTAATTCCTCCTTAAATGTTTAGTTTGAACATATTTTTTGTAAGTCTGTAAGATGCCTTTTCAGTCATTTTGCTGTTCACAAGATTTTACTTTGAATCGATATAACTTGTCAAATTTATGAGTTATATTTTGCCCATTCTTTTGGTATTACATACAAGAAATTACTGCAAAAATAATATTGCTTTGTTTCTATAGGTTATATAGTCTCAGGTCTGACAGATATTTTCTGTTTTCAAATGATTCTTTTTTTCATTCTAAAAGAGTCTCCACACCAAAGACTGGTACCTTTGGTACTCTTAATTTTTGCAGTTACTGTGTCTAGTTCCAAATCATAACTGAAATTTTTCTTATCACAAATTCTAACTAACATCAAGAATTCCAATAGTAGTTAAACACTATAACAAGCTTTTAGTTATTCAGCTAAATCCTCTGGGTTTATTAATCTCATGAAATTGTGCATTATCTTAGAATTGTTCAGTCCACCTGTTTAATATGTCTTTTGAACTTTAAACTGAACTAATATTACAATATATAAAACTCCAGGCTGTCAGTTGAAGTAGGTGAATTCCAGCAAATCAGTGGGTCTAGGCATCTGGTGACTACTGTGTTTGTGAGATAGATACAGAGCATTCAAAAGTCATTAAGTGCTGTATGACTCTGATTTATAAATTTTAAAACTTTTAAATTTGTGTGTTTTCAGACAGAGTACAAGGTTCACCTAGGATTCTGTAAGAGGTACAAACTACCCTATATTGTGAAATGATCTTCATCTGGCTCATTAGTTACGTGTATGCAAAATTACCTGGCTTACAGGGTTTTCTTTTAACAGCATTACTGTTCTTTATATAGTGGAATTAAGACATAGTTGAAGAAGTCAGACAGTTTGGTGAACAGTGTGATGTCATTCTGCTTAGAACCATCATTTAACATCATTGATTTAAGAATATTTATTCATTTGTCCAAACTTGAGAGAGTAGCAGCAACAGTATTGTAAGAGATGTAAAAATATAGAGCTCTGCATGTGTTTTAAAATAAATCCGTGAAAGAGCAAAGAAAATAATTGGCCTCAGTTTATAGTATTTTGCTGCTATCTACAGGTAGAAATGTATATAAACTACTATAACTCTATTCTATTACTATTGGGAAAATGTACTCAATGAATCAAAATTAGCATGTTACAATACACAATATTAATAGTTCATATCAATTTTCTATATAATAATAGAGATATTGTCACTTTAAATTGAAAGTAAAATGTGTTCAGAACAAGTGTTATTAGACTACTTAAAGATGAGCTGACCAAGAACAACAGCAGACAAGCTAGCTTTAAAAGGAAAATGCCTTTGAGGCCTCAACCCGCCAGAAAGACTATAGGTAAACAAGAAATACTAAGAGAAAAAGGAATAGTACCCCTTCAGAGAGCACACCAAGAGATTATGCAATACTAAATGTTAATTCCTTAAAAGATACCTACACATAACTTTATGCAGACTGAGCAGGTTGTATTTATGTATTTTGGAATACATATGTAAGTGTATGCAATAACAAATAAAAACCAAAGACTATGTATGTATAAGAGAGAAAGAAGATATAAATTAGAGAATTTGGAGGAAAGAAAGGGAAGAGAAAATTGATGTAGCTATATTGTAATCTCAATAAATACAAGAAATAATTAAAAGAAATAAATAAAAATATCATTGGTCCACTTTAGTTATACCTGGCCTATTATTCTTGATATGTATATATGTCATTTAGAATGCCCCTGCAGGTCACGGAATTAGTAAGTGATAGTGGGAGATTTAAATAGAAAGAATATAGAATACAGTGGTATAAGGGGGTTATAAAGTGGAATAATGAAATAGGAAGGATTAAAGTAGGTTAGGGGATGAGAATGTATGATAAAGAATATAGGGATGGATAAATAACACTTGAAACCTTTCAAATCACATGGACCTACTGAAGTAAGTTGTTCTTAAAATATATGCACAAATGTATATAGAAAGACTTTAAATGGAATTAGCTTATAGCAAGGTAGCAATATCCAGATCAAACATCTCAGCCTAACAAATGAAAGTCCACTGACAGAAAGGATAATTTTTTCATAGTTATTGGTCAGTGAGATCGATAAACCCACAAACATTACTCGTTATTGCCAGTGCTTTATTGTCTTCAAGAACTTTACAGCAAGACATTATTTCTGAAGATACCACATACTTGAATCATAAAGCATGGAGAAATAAATTTTATGTACACATGAACATTTTGTCCGTACTGTTTACATAGGACTGGAAGGCACTGTGTACACTTCAGGAAGAGAAAAGTAATAACCAGTATTTCCATTTTGGAATCCTGAGAGCTTTAGTAATGACCACCAGGCAGGTCAAGTGCACTCACACAATACTAAAAAAAATTACATGACAATAATCAACCACTTTCTGATTGCATTTTTCACTTGCTCTAAAATATGAAACCCAAACCAGACACTGTGATCAGGGGTCAAGAACCTATTGATAAGTAGGTCATAAGCTCAATGTGGAGGACCTTCTATTCTTATTGTGTTAAATGAAAATAGTATTAAACCATCTCCTAATTAGTTATCATTATTCCCAAAATGAAACACCTTTCAACCCTTATCAGAGATTATGTCTTATGCAGAAATGGTGAGTAACTCAGAGTCCTGAAACTCATCAAAGTATAGACAGAAAGAGATAATGGGCTGATAAGGTCTAACTGGGATATTGGAGCAACAGCCTGTGGTGGTTTGAAAGAAAGATGCCCCAAATAGAATGTGGGCACTACTAGGAAGTGTGACTTTGTTGGAGTAAATATGAAATTTTGGAAGAAGTGTGTCACTGTGGAGGCAGATTTGAGGTCTCATATATGCTCAAGTCATATCTAGTGTTTCACTTTACTTACTGTTCCTGTGCATCAAAAATGTAGGACTCTCCACTCCTTCTCTAGCACTATGCTTGGCAGCATATCACTGTTTCCCGCTGTGATGATAATGGACCAAAACACAGAAACTGTAAGCCAACCAACTAATGTTGGAGGAGGCTGTTTATTGTTTCCCAGCTGTTCAGCCCCAAAATAGTTACACAGCAACTATATTATTTAAAACATTGCTGAGCCTATTAGCTCTAGCTTCTTATTGGCTAGTTCTTACATATAAATTTACCCACCTTTATTCATGTATGTATTGTCACGTGGCTGTGGCTTACCAGGTAAAGTTCTGTCCAGCGTCCATCTCTGGCAGTGCTACATGACTTCTCCCTCACTCTGCCCCCTTTCTCCCAGCATTCAGTTTACTTTTCCATGCCTACCTAAGTTCTGCCTTATTAACAGGCCAAGTAGTAAGAGGCGTGCGGGCTGTGTCCCGCTGCCCAGCTCCCAGCCGCTGGCCTGCTTTTGGTCCCGGCTAACTTATACCCAAAATAATTACACAGAAACTGTGTTCATTTAATTACTGCCTGGCCCATTAGCTCTAGCCTCTTATTGGCTAACTCTCACATATTTATTTAACCCATTTCAAATAATCTGTGTGTCACCACGAGTCATGGCTTACTAGGAAAGATTCAGCATGTCTGACCTGGCAGCTTCATGGTGGGCGGCTCTCCCTGATTCTGTCTTCTCTATCCCAGAATTCCGTTGTCTCCTCCACCCACCTAAGGGCTACTCTATCAAAAGGCCAAGGCAGTCTCTTTATTCAACCAATGAAAGCAACAGAAATACAGAAGGAACTCCTACTCCATTTCTCCTTTTTCTGTTTAAATCAAAAAGAAAGGCTTTCATTTTAACATAGTAAAATTACATATAACAAAACAGTTGTCAAGCAAGAATTACAGTTACAATATTTATATCTATTTTATCTTTTATCATAACAATGGAAAACTCTTAACTATAACATTCTTAAACTCCATCAAAGACTCCAGAAGGATATAGTATTACCTAAGTAAACAAGAAGTAAGCAACTTCCAAAACTCTAGAAGTGACAGAGACATCTCGCTGCCTGTACAGTCACCCAAAGTTCTTCTGTACCGTTGGGGTATCCATCTTCAGCCTCCAGGCCCATAGTATCCAGCAGACATTTCCATGAAGCAGGAAAATTTAAAGACAGTTCAGTCACTTTCTTCTGTATCCTGCAGAATGTCTCGCAGACTCTGGATTTACATTTGCCCTGCCATATAGTTCTATTACAAGTTACCATAGGCCCTAGAAAATGCGACAATGAAATGTGGAGTGAAACCTCTGAAAGTGTTCATAATTGAACCTTCATTCTTAGATGATCATGAGTCTGGTATTTTGTAAGAGTAGTTGAAAATGACAGAAGGTATTTTTTAACTTATTTATATATATGTGACAAAATTATTTCTAAAAAGCAATACATTTCTTAAAGGATATTTGTAAAAATATAGACTAATCCTTTAAGAGATTTAGTGATTGCAAGTGCTATATTCATATTTTCAGAAAGCCTGTTCTTTGTTATGTTGAATATTGGGATGGAGGAAAGTAGTAAATGACATTAGGACCAAATACTACTGGAGATATTGAATATTCTTAGTACGTTAGTTACTTCCTGTGGCTGTGAAAAACCATTATGACCAATAGTGGCTTATAGGAGAAATTGTTTCTTTGAGTTCCAGAGTTAAGAGCCATTTATATCAGGGAGGCATACCAGCAAGCAGCATGCACAGCATGGGGATCAGGAAACCAAGAGGTCACATCTCCATCAGAGCATCAAGTAGAGAAAGTGAACTGGTAGTGGCATGAGATTTTATAAATTCTCAGAATTCAGTACCAGAGACATAATTCCTTCAGCAAGCAGGCATTTAGCCACATCATCTCCAAACACCATCACCAACTGTGGACCAAGTGTTAATATATCCATACCTCCATATTGGTGTTGAGGGCTTGGTGGTTAGCTTTGCAGCTAAGAGAGAATTATGTTTTTCTAGTATTGGTATTGAGTACATGTATGACAGTTTCATAAAATGATATTAGGATAGCAATTTGTGAGTAATGCTGTATTGAAAATAATGAGTTTAGAATATGTGTTGCAGGTTAAAAGGGACATTATCATTTAAAAACATCATACTTGGTTGTGAAGTCTTCAAAAATATTGAGCTTGATTATTATTTGCTAATTAACTGATTATGTTATTAGCTTAGTGCAAGTGAACAGATGAGATAACATGAGGGCTTATGATGGACATGCAAATGAAGTGAGCATGACATTACTTATGGTTTTTATTAGCAGCTTGACATGATATGGAGCCAACTAAGAAGCAAACCTCTCTTTATAACTGTGAAGAATTATCTTGAGATAACTGAGGTGGGAAGAGCCTCCCTAACTGTGGCCGGCACAGTTGTCTAGGATAAAGTCCTGTATTCCATAAAACAGAAAAAGCTGAGCACCTAGTCCCACTACTCTCTTATTTCTGACTACAGATATAATGTAGCCAATAATTCAGTCACCATCCTTTCCAGTGATCTTAATCTTCTCTTCAAATTCTGTGTCCAAATAAATTGTTCCTTCTCAGCTCCTTTTGTGATGTTTTTTGTCATAGAAGATGTAAACTAGCTAATATAAGATGTAAAGACAAATGCTTTCACAGAAGAATAAATTCATAGTGAATGATTAGGCCAGATGAACAAGAGTGGCTTGAATGTTATATGGTAGCCAAGGTCTTTTAGGTTCAGGACTGCTACATAGCATAGAATCCATGCCTGGTGACACAAATCTGGTAAAATCCCATACCTGGAATGGTAATAGGCTCTAGTGGGAAACATACCTTCTTTATTTTGTTAATGGGCAGGTTGTTAAGTTACCGTCAATTATTTTATACATACACATGGATCTAGGTTGCTAATAAACGTGATAAGAGAAAATTTTAGAGTGGTGGGATTTAAATATTACAAGTGCTTTTTCATAAATAAGACAACTATATTAGCTCCTACCCACGACTCTGCAACCATTATCTTCTTAGATAATGGTAGAATGTATGCATGAAAGGAGAGTGGGCAATGCTATGAAATGCTATCTTTAGGGCCTGGCATAACATTTGCATTCACTGCAGCTATTATTAGCTACAGAAGGCCTATAATAGATTAAACTATCTGAAGTTATAGTGTGGGTGGCTGCATAACATCACTGATAGCTGAGAAGCTATTATCAGTTGATGACAGAGCATTGATAATAATTTGTCTTTGGGGTTGGTTACCCATAGGATGTACATGTTCCAGTAGATGGTTCCATATCTGTGAGCTCACTAGAAGCATTAATTGGATGTAGTGAGATTTAATTATAAAAGACAGAATTTTCATAGTGGTATATATTTGGTGAGGTTTGGAAAGGACCTGGAAAAGAGAAATAAGGGTAAATGTTATTGTGATATATTGTACATATGTAAAATTATCAAATAATAAATAATATAACTTTTAAAATTACTTCTTAAAAATAATGGTACTGTGACATATTTGCTAGTAAAATAAGAGAACATTTTTAAATTATTCACTGAGTAATCAATATAGATGACCAAGTGTGTCCAGTAAACTGCTTGATTAAAGACAGAATATTTTTCTTACATTGTCAAATGTGAGAAGAGAACTTATTTTCTATAATAGAATGGGAAAAATATCAGGCTGCATGTCCATCAACAGATGAATAATAACAAAAATATGGTACAATTGGATTTTATTTCACCATTAAAATGTGTAAACAGATCCTGCTTATTCATTTCCAGACTACTCAGACCAAAATAATCACACAGAAACTATATTAATTACAACACTGTTTGTCCTATTAGCTCAGGCTTCTTATTAACTCACTCTTATATCTTAAATTAATTCTTTTCTATTAATCTGTGTATTGCCTTGAAACTGTGGCCTCCCTGCAAGGCTCCAGGGCATCTGTCTCCTTCCACAGATACATGGCATCTCTCTGACTCCTCCTACTCTCCCTATATAACTTTGTTCTGATTTCCTACCTGGCTTTGTTCTGCTGGCTGAAACAGCTTTATTCATCAACCAATAAAAGTAACAAATATACAAAAGAACATTCCACATCATCTCCCCTTCTCTGTCTAGGTTTTAACTTTAACATAGAAAATTACATATACAATAAAGTTATCAAGCAAGAATTACAGTTACAATATTTAGTTCATTTACATCTGGTCAATTAAGGAAAATACCTATCATCTATCCTGTCTTTCTGAGTCTAAAGTTTTATATCTAATTAATATTTTATCTTAACTAAGGAAAACTATAACTCTGTCTTCAACTCTTCAAAGACCTCAAAAGGATATAATATTACCTCACTAAACAGGAAATGCTTTGCAAATAACTTTCAAAGTTCTAGAAATGACAGAGATATTTTGCTGCCTGGACAGTCACCCAAAGTTTCTCTGTAATGTTGGGCCATTTATGTTTAGCCTACAGGCCCACAGTATCCAGTAGATGTTTCCATGATGTAGGAAATTTGAAAATCTGTTCTGCTGTACTGCCCAATTTTATCAGTTATCTTTTTCTGTGTCCTTCAGAATGTCTGGCAATTTCTTCTGTAAAGCAGAGTGCTAAAGGACAGTTCCGTCTTTTGGAAAGTTCAGAAGTCACTTTTCTGTGGGTCCTGCATGTCCAGTTCGTACAGCATACCATCCAACAGTCTAGGCAAGAGGAGTTTCTTGCCCAAATGGTTAGTCTTGTCACATTGAAACCAAAGTTCCATAGCGAGTTTCTTCAATGCCCATCAACCTCTCTTAAGTAATTGTTTTTTGCAGAAACAGAAATGTCTCACTGTCAAAAACAGTCTAAGTTCTTAAAACATTTTAAATATCAGATTCTGTAAGTCATTAAGTATTGAAGATTATCTATCTAACTGAAATATATCTCTTTATATCAAGAAAACCTAACTAACATGACTACAACTTGACTATTATAGGTGGCTATTAATCTCTATTTTGTAATGATCCATTACAGTTTTAAATGAACTGCACAAACATAATACCTTAGAAAGAACAGAAACATATATACACAGTGTAACAAAATAAACTTTAATATGTATCAATAGATCAAGATCCATACCAATGCAAAGTATTTATTTCTATATCATATCTCCCACTGCCCCTTTTAAAAGAAAGAGATTGTTTGTGACCATTTAGCCATTGATAATCAGCTTTCTTTAAATTATAATAAATATTTATAAACAATCATTTTGGGAATTTGGGAGTAGTTTTCTCCAAACTGCTTCCTATTGTTTATTGGGCAAAGAATTTTTAGGGTTCACAAAGACCTTTTAGAGGGTCTTGTTTCATAAAAATCACATTAGCCTTGAATGACTCCACATGTTTTAATCTTCTCTGGAAAAAAAAAAAGCAGAACCTGTTTTTGAAAGGAACATATCCTTACTCTCAAATTTTCAAGTCAAGATACCTTTAAAATACAGATGCTGGTTGAGCTTAGCAGCCCATACAATGAAATTTTTCTCTGCATTTAGCTCATTCACAGTCAAAAAATTTAATGAAAACACAATAATATACATAATCCAAACTATCTGTTTATTTTCCATCTTTAATTTTCTTTACTCCTTTAACCTATGACTGTTTGTGCTATGTCTCTTTAAAGACATTTTTATATTTTAAAGTTATTTCTTTTTATAACTGTCTATACTCTTTTTCTCTCTACCCCAAGTCTACATACATATTTTAAACACACCATTACTCATTTAGAGGTCTTTTATGTCTGAATCTGTCCTATTGTGTATCTAAAATCCTTTTTTGACCAGAAGCACTTTTTTTTTATTGTTAAACGGGCATGACTAGGAGCAACTCTATGACCTGTCTGTTTGCCCGGCATAGTCCAACATGGCAGAAGCATGTTCATTGCCTCTAGAGTCATGCACAATGCCCTAACTCCATGGACTCAGCAAGTCTGTGTCACCATTAAGCAATTTATAGTTCTCTGCTCATGAGCCCCAATTAAATGTTCCATAACAGGACCTCCCAAAAGCGCCAAGAGCTAATTGTGCTGCCAACATGAACCCGGAAGCCTTCCCTTAGAGAGGTCATGAAGGATTTGCTACCACAGTTGAGTCAGGAAACCTCTTAAAGGAGCAGTGCCTCTGCTTGCAGCCATTAAAAAAAAAAAAAAAGCCTTTTGTAGAAGGCAGCTTGTTCATTCCCAGCTACCCAGACTCGAAATAATCACTTAGAACTATATTATTTAAATCACTTCTTGGCCAATCACTTAAGTGTATTAATAGCTAGCTCTTACATCAAGAATTAACCCATTTCCATTATTTTATATTTTACCATGAGGATCATGGCCTACCAGCCAGGTTCTACCTGGCAGCTTGCATCTTTCCCTCCGGTGGCTACATGACATCTGACTTGAATCTGCCTATTCTCTCTCTCTCTCTCTCTCTCTCTCTCTCTCTCTCTCTCTCTCTCTCTATATATATATATATATATATATATATCTTCCAGTCTGGCTATAATCTGTTAAGCCACTGGCCAAAAGCAGCTTCTTTATTTATTAACCAATAAAAGCAACACATATACAGAAGGATTTCCCACACCAATGCCTATCTGAAAATATACTGCTACAAAGAAGCCACATTTAACTCTATTGTTTTCTTTCTAGAATTCCTTCCCAAACTCTCTCAGTTTTTATGTGGATGTAGTTGCCCCATTCTGGTGCCATGTTGTAAATAGAGACTGCTTTTTTGTTCATTCCTAGCTACCCAGACACAAATAAGCATATAGAAACTGTATTAATTACAACACTGCTTGGTCAATAGCTTAGGTAAATAGCCTAGTTAGCTCTTATATCTTAAATTAACCCATTTTTGTTAATCTGTGTATTACTAAGAGGCTGTGGCTTACCGGGTAAGGTTCCAGCTTCTGTCTCTTTCAGGAGCTAAATGGTGTCTCCTTGACTCTACCTATTCTCTCTCTCTCTCTCTCTACATATATATGGAAATCTTGCCTGGTTTTGCTCTGCTATACCATTGGCTGAAACAGTTTTATTCATTAACAAATGGTAATAAAGCATATTCACAGCATACAGAAGGGAATATCACATCAAAATGAAGTTATGGAATTTGGAAAAAAACAAAAGTACAAATTATTATATTAAGTGAGATATTCAGAGTTAGAAAAGCAAATGCCACATGATCTCTTTCATATGCGTACCCTAGTTTCTAATTTTTTTTATTTATGGGAATTTATATTCTCTTGAAAGAGGAAATGAAGCTTTAAGCAATAGCAATTAGTATTATGAAAAATAGGACTTTCAAGCTGTAAGAAGATTGTTGGGGTAGAAATGCATGGAGGAAAGGGAACTTGGAAATGGAGTTGGGAAGATATAGTAATGAATACAGAAAGGGTTCAAAAGCATCAAAATAAAAGTAGTCAATTTGTGTATTAATAAAAATACTAAAATAAAAGTTAAAAATGATTCTCTTTATAAACAAAAATATCTGTTTTGTTTATTATCAACAAAAATGACTTTTGTCTCCCATGAAAGTATATTTTCTCAATTCCTAAGTTGTTCAGAATTCTTGTACAGGAAGGTATTTGATATTTTTCTGAATTTTTCAAAATACCCAATATTGAAAACAACATTGCTTGCAGAGTGTTTGGGATATTGACAGAGCAGGTGAGACCCTATTTGTGTCAACTTTCCAGAAACAATCCCTACCTTAGGAATTTTGGGAGTTGATAAGTAGAGACAGATAATACTACAGTTAAATTATATGAACTTAACAATTAAATGTTATATAACTTTTCAAAACTTTTAGTTGCCTAATGCTGTCTTGCATTTACTTATTACATTCTTTTTAAAATTATTTACTTCCATTTTATCTATGTGATAGAAATAATTCATGACACTATGGACTATTCCTAACTGCAAGCACAGCTGATTTTGATAGCAGTTAGGTTGAAAATGATCATAGTAAAGGACTTAGTCCATTAACTGTTGCTCTGGCCATAAACGTGAGGCTGGGAAAGTTACAAACAAAAAGTTGTATTTAACTCACAGGTTTAGTGATTCAAGAGCATGCCACCAGCACGAACTCAGCTTCTTCTTGTCATTCATAAACAAAAGAGCAGGAGAAACAGGTGAAAGACAAGAAACTGATGTGAGATATCTTTTTGTTCTCAATTAGGCCAGAGTCACAAGAGTTAATTTACTCCTACTAAAGTAATATCCCTCACTGAAAATGCATTAATTTGTAGAAGTTCCCATGAGTTTTATAAACTTCTCAGTGCCTGTCAACAACATCTATTGTAACAAGCCTGAGCATGCACTTTGGTAGAGACATGCCCTAGAAAAATCACAGCAGTGACCATACACAATTTACATAAATGAGGAACAGCAAACTAGTACAAATCAGGACCATACCTACTGTTTTGTTAAATCACCATACATGTTAATGAGAAAAAAAGTTGATAATATTCATTAAAGATAAAAGTGTGTTATGTCTGTAGAGAATACATTAAAAGTAATATGAAAACGATGAAAGATGAGTGTTATTGTGCTGACATTATTAAATCTTATAGCCATTTAGTTGCATGCTTGACAAGTACATGAGTGTTCACCATACTTCTGCATTTCACAAGTTTGTGTCATTCATCAATGTTCATGAAGGTGCCAAGCAGTGATCATACCAGGATCATAGTTTCAAGCTCAAATGTTGAAACTTCACAGAATGGAAAGTAGTTCATGGTACCCAATTTCCTTCATTTTTATAATAAAGTTGATGGCACAGATAAGTGGAAAGTTTAAAGTAGATATAATTTTGTTGATTCAGTTTATTGGAAGCAATATAAATTGTTTAATAGTCATTAGAAATATATGCATAAATGGGAGAGAAGTGAAGAGGGAATGGGAAAGAAAAGAAGAAAAAGGAAGATGGGGAGAAGGTACCATTAAAAAGAATACAAATAAATAGAAATAGAAATATCAAACTCATGGTAAAAATAAAGGGCTTTACCAAAAAATGTGGATAATATTTTTCTATCATGAAAAGAAGGAAAAATAAAATAATTAGCATGATTTCAAATACTTTTTTAATGGCATTGCCTTATACAGGGAGAATTTTCAGTTAATTTTTATAACTAATTTTTTTCTTTTCTTAATTTTGTTTCATTTTAATCATTTACAAGAGTGTGTCTCTGTGTGTGTGTATGTGTGTGTGTCTATTATTTTGTACATATGAGCACAGATGCCCATGGAAGCCAGAAGTGCTGGATCCTTCTAGATCTAGAGATACTGATGTTTGTCACTCTCCTTATGAGGGTACTGGGATCAGAAATTAGGTTCTGTTAAGCAGTGCAAGCTCTTAACCCCTAAGACATATCTCATTCCTATTTTTACCACTCATCTACAATGCATTTCTTGAAGAAAGGGAAGAGAAAGTGAAGGCCAAAATCAACTTTGGATGTGATGGAGTGCACAGAAACTAAACACTAATGTAGATGGAAGGGAGATTAAGAGCCACATTTCGGATCTTGTGTGAATTTAGGATTTGATGATCAGTTAGTAATTGGACTTGTCTTTTCAGCCCACACACAACAGAAGGCAAGGATTTGATTTGCTTAAAGTTTACTATTTAAATTGAATAACTGAAGACTCATATATCGTTGAGATTACCAACTAACATTTAAAAGAGAGAATGTCAGGACTGAATTTGAAAATAAATTGAGGGCAGGAGAAGAAGAATAGAAAAAAGTAGAGTGCCAAGTCATGGAGGGAGGAAGGACGTGAGGAAGGACTGAGTGAAAGATACAGCATATAAAAACTACACCTGCTCTAAGACTCTGATGTTATATTGCCTCCTAGACCTTCTGTTCTGTTTTCTTCTTCTATTGTCTCAAGTATTTGTAGTTTCTCAGATCAGAAAAAATAAAAATATCTCAAATGTACTCCTTGAAATTGGTAAACAATAAACATTTGGATCATATTTAATCTAATACCACAATGATAGTACAGCAGATTGGCATTTGAATATTTTGTCAACATGGAATCAATAATTGGTGAGATGGTTAGGAGATGATTAAATTACATCCTTAACTATAAAAGTCTTAGCTAATTACCTATGTGTACATTTCAACATTACAGTGGGTGTATTTATGGATGATAAATATATTTTTGTCTTACTTCCTACCAAAACCTAACAGTTTAGTTTTTAAGATTTTTACTACTGTGACCATTTTATAAATTTGTAATGACCATGGAAAGTTAAGATAAGCCAGGCTGTACCATAAGATGTTTCTTGGAAGAATATATCAGATGCAAAATCATGAAAAACACTTATATTTTAATTCATGCATACTTGAGTTAGAAACTATATGTACCATCATTTCTAGAATTTAAAAAGTCTGTAAAGTATTTTACAGCGTCCTTGTGCAGCATTGAATACTCTTTGGAGCTCTACACAAGCAAGCAGGGACCGACAGCTTTTGAAGTACTGTGAACTGCTGAAATCCAGAAGATGGTGCTGTTTCCATTTCTACTGCAGTTTGCAACTGCAGAGAAACAATTCATTTCCATCTCGACCATTGAAGGTGGTGAATTATTGAGCTTACCTTTGCAATAGGAAGAGTTAATGCAGCTTTGCTCTTGAGTATTTCACATTTACAAATAATTTGCATAACATTTCCACATACCAGGTATTAGAAAATGTACTACTTCACAAGCAATCTCACGTTAATGGATGCTGATCAGTTGCAACAATCCCAGTTATCTTTTGCAAGGAGTACTCTCAAATGTGAAAACGCATATTAGATAAAAGACCTATTTAATTTTCTGGTTACTTATATGGCTATTAAAATGCAACATGCAGACCATTAAAGTGGTGATGATCCTTATTTAATGGAATGTGAATTTATTCTTCCAAATGCTGAGCAGTTTTATGGTGACATGTTAATTATGCACTAGCCAGGCACAAAAGATTCAGCCAGTTAACACAGATAAATGGGGTATGTGATATCTATAAAATATCAAGCCAATTCCACTTCATCCAAAATTTAATAGTAAATCCTTTACACAATCTTACAAGTGTCTCTGGTGTTGCTGAAAAGAGGAACACATTTTGAAAAGTCCCTTCATGAACCAAACATACCCTTTTAGCACTCAGTGCTAGCCTCTGCTGGCATTATCATATTGTCTCTCAAACGCAAACAAAATAAAGATGGCAAATATAATTTTTCAAGTATCTTTACCAAAAAAATCAATGAATAGTAAAAGATGAAAAATAAATCTAATATTGTGTATATATTTCTAGCACAGGTCCTAATTGTGCTGGTTTAATATTTAACTAGCATTATAATACTGAGGACTAAACTTTTCTTTGTCCTGATATCTGTTTTTATTGAAACCAAGATTATAAGTGTCTGTATAAACTATGACTTTTAATTTATATGAGAATTTATATAAATTATGCTTACATGGTATGTTTAAATACAGCATGAACACATTAAGACACTGAGAAAATAAGAAATCTGAGAAAAAGTGACACAGAGCTATTATTTGCATGTTTCAGAGGTGGTAGAGGGGAGCATGGGACGCGGATGCCCAAAGGAGGGGTGGAAAACAGTTCATCCTATTGCCCCTCATTTGCTAGACAACATGTTTGAACCACAGCTCATTACACATGTTGCTTTTTAAAAGGCAAAAATTATCCCCTGGAATTCCAGTACCAAGACTTCAAACACAGAACAACAGATTGTCTATAAAAATCATTTGAGGGTACTTTTGTGTTTCTGTTGTATCTTTTAAAATATATTTCCTGGGGCTGGCTAAAAACAGAATTGCTTAATTAAATCCTGTTGGATGAGGCTTGGGACTACATTTTTACAAACTTTTTTTTGAAACTTATGAGAATAGCAAAAGTTTAGTCCTTAGCCAAAACTTAAACTGGCAAATTGTCAACACATGGAAGCACAGAGAAATAAATGATGATAGATACTTCAGTCTTAAACAGAGGATAACATAATGATATTAGCAAACAACGTTTATTAAATAAACCAGGAAAGGACATAGCAGATATATAGATATGACTTCTTTTAAACTTACATAGCCCAGGCTTTTAGTGGGAGATACCCTATCCCCAAACGACAATTTTTTCCCCGAGCTACAAGAACTTAATTCAATAATTAGTTACCTCATTTCATTTTCCTACATCCCTTTCCCAAAAGTACTTCTAACACTTTATTTGCCTGCAGCCAAAATCTAAGGAGGATCATTGCAGCTGTTTCTTCTGATGAGTGCAATTTAGGGAAATAGTCAGTATGTCTGGAAATATAATTGTGTTCCTTGTGTTCTTTGGTAAAGTCTTTGGTGAAGCAATTTGTAGTTGCAATGCCTTTTCTAGAAGGTAAAAGTGAAATTTTTTGTATATGTATATATACATGTATATATATATTTGAATGTGAGACTCTCAAAAGAAATTGTTCAATTGAGCATTATAATATCATTTTTGATGTTTAAAATTACTTACATAAAGAAATCACCTGAACCTTTTTATGATGTCAATGTTTTCTTAACACATGATAGGCCTCCCTGTAATTTCTGCATAAATTTTCATAATATGAGTTATTCACAATTTCTTAAACAAATACCAAGCTACTTCCTAGATTATACCAGATAAAGCAATACAAAAACCCAGGAAGTAGTTGTAATATTTATTTCAGTATTTGATGAACAATTAGTGATATAAGGGCAAGCCCACTCTTATATTGCATCATTTGCATAGAAAGGGAGCAAGAATATGCACAGAGATTTTAGATATTCTAAGACAAGTAACACATACTAAATATAAGTTTTGGAATCCATGAACAGAATCTATACTTACAAAGTTGTATGAGGACAAGTATTCTATAGAAAAGACAAAAATAGGATTTCGATCAATTTTTTATTTCATTTTAATCTCCTATGAATGTGTTTACAAAATATATGACGATGATATACAGTATATATTTGTAACCAATTGATCTTCTCCATGCATTGGCGCCTCCTTCCTCTTCTCAGGCTTCTATAGTAAAGTAGCAGCAACTAGACTGGTTATATATCATGGAATTTTAATTCTCACATTACTGTAGGCTGAGAAATTAAAATTAGGGTGTAGCCTTGTCAGATGAGTATAGGGAATTACAATAAAGTAGTCCCACACTTGCTCAGAATGGAGTAAGAGGGTGACTGTGCACATTTTTACATCTGTTTTTATAGTACTCAAGGACACGTCCCAAAGTGGTCCAGCATCTCAAAGGCTATTGGCTGAGAGAGTTCTCACAGCAATTCTCCTTTTTGTCTAAATGAGAGAGTTCCAAACCCAATACAAAACTATATAAAATAAGAACAAATACTAAGTATAAAAATTAGAATTACAAGCAGCATAAACAATCTTAAGCAAGAAACATACACTAAGTGTTTCAATAATTATCCTGTCCTAAGGTGTCTAAATCTTGTATTAGAAATGGCTTTGCTAAGACATGAAGGAAAGTAACAACAACTATCTAGTCTTTAATCCCATTGAAGTCCTGAGAAGGGAAATAATATTACTTGAGTAAACAGAAAGCGCAATCAAGCAACTTCTAAAATGTGCAACAAATGACACAGACAAATGACTACCTGGGTAATCACTCAAGGTCTCATTTGCAAAACTGGAGCAACCAACTTTGGCTAAGGCCTAAAGTAACTGATAGGCCATTTTGTGGAAAATGGCAGGAAAAATTTTTAAACCGTCTTATCCTGTCTCGTCAAGATTTGGCAGTCTTTTTTCTTGTATCCTGCTTGTCCAGTCCAGACACCATGCATTTTGTCAGTGATTGAGGCAAGGGCAGTTCTTTGCTGAAAGGCCAGTTTTGCCAGGAAGAAAACAAGCTCCAAGTAGAGCATCTTTAGTATAGATCAGTGCTACCAGGAACAATCACATCTCACATCAACAGAACCCTAAGTTATTTAAATGTCATAATCTACAATTCTTTGAAGTGGTTGAAGATTATCTATCTATGCGGAATAAAATCTGTATGTATCTAAAGAACATGATTAGTCTAACTGTAAGTATGACAAACATGGGTGACTATTGATATGTAATTCTTAATGCTTATATAGCTTAAAACCAAGGTTTCATATGAGAATATTAGACAATCTTTAAACAACTGTGCAGCAAATGAAGACAGACTTCAAAATGTAAACAATGTATAAGTATCTTGATCAGAGGTAGAAATGTATAGTGCAATATGATAAATATAATCTTAAAATTGTATTAATATACAAAATGTCTTAGGCAGAGGTAGAAACATGATGAATACAATATGACAAAGTAACTTTGCATAGGTATACAAATATTGTAAACAGGAATAGGAGTATAGTCAGTATAACAGTTATAATTTGAATACAAAAATCTATACCAATGTAAATAGCTCAAAAATATTCACTCTATTATTCATTATTATTATTAGTGTGAGCAAGCTCATACTAATCTATTATCCTATTCAATTTCCTTTCTTTTTCTTTTTTACAAAAGAGATCACTGAGCTTACATAATTTAGTATCTGAAAGGCCATTGGCTAAAGAGGTTCCCACAACACATGAGGTAGCTCTTATTGTTTTGATTTTAAGTTATACTTATGTCCCTCTATGCTGGCAAAGAGTTAATCAATTGTGTTTCCTTTTTAATAGGAATTAAATCCCATTTATACTGCCTCCCTCTCAATATCTAATTATTTCCAAATAAAAGACCCTGGGTAATAGATATCAACATATGAATGCTGGGAAGGCCAAGAACATTTATTGTAACAGCTAACATCTGCTTTCAGTTTGTAAACTATTTCATTTATTCTTTTTCCATTTTCACTATTGCTATTATGATAAAACCACAACAAATGTTAATCATTTTTCCTTTAATATAAATGCCAAATTGAAGGCAAACATTAACATGAATAGTTTGTAAAAATGTAATGGCAATGATAAACAAGCAATGCTTCTTTCTTCTCCCAAAGTCTGTCTATGTTTTTGAGTGAGGCAATGGCCCATAGGAAACCTACAATGTGCCTTTTGATAGGCATGGTCCTGCTTTTGATATATCATACTTGTTTTTACTTCTAGGTAATGCTATGTTTGAAGAGTTCGTTTCAACATTACAAAAAATATGAAAAACCCTTGCTCTAAGGCAATATCACAAATGGAACATCACAACTCCATTCAAGTGCTTTTTTTTCCAGCATTGTAAAAAATATTTCTGAGCTCTGGCCTTTCTTTTTTACTGCTTGCCTTATCTTTTCTTTTCAATTATTCATAGCCTCCTGAGGACCACTTTCAGTATAAAATAGTATCAATGGGAGGTAAAGACAGCAAGACATGTATTTCTGAATGGATTATGGAGAATATCTATTTAGAAATTTAAATGTATATGATCAACATAGAAGATAAAGGCACCTGTTCAATATCTCTGTTACCCAGTGTTCTGCATCAGCCTATTTTAACCTTCTGATGTTCTTCCTAGGGCATTTATGTTTCTTTCTCTTTTATTTCTTTTTATGCTCAATTTGCTTTTACATTATGAAATTTGACATGAAATGAAAGGATTTATTTTTTAATGTTTTACTTTGTATTATATGTAGCAATATTTTGAAGAGAATTAGCACACGTATAGTCTCTGTTACTGTTTGACTGTCCTTTATAAAAGCTGCCCTGCTCTTTCTTTTATATCTAAAGATATTTAGGGCATTTCCAACTCTGGAACCAGACTTTTTAATGACATTTTTATTTATTTTTATTTTCACGGTCTGCTCTTTCAAAGTTCTAAGTTTTAATATTCATCTATAAATTAGCTTAAAGACAAAAATGAAAGAAGGCAGTTCACCAAATAAAAATAAACTTGTACAACAATTGCTTAGAATTTGGTTATGCCATATATGTTTTTAAATATATGTAAATATATATAAATGAAAGAAATTTGTCTTGAAATCAGTGTAATTATAACTTATAGGCAAGTCTTTTTAAATTTCACATGTATACATATATTTCTAATTCATGATATTATCAATCAAATTTTTCTCTTTAAAGAGAATTTTAATTTTAAGTCAAAATGTTGAAAGAATCGGTAGAAAACAGCATATTTTAAGGTTGGTTGAATAAAATGCAATGCCTCCAAGTGTTTTAAATACATTTGCAAGCCAAATGCAACACCTTTTTATGATAAAAGTTTTGTTTACAGTAGATATACAAGACGCAATCCTCAGCATAATAAAGACAATTTACAGCAAACCAGTATGCAACATGGTCCTAAACTGAAAGAAATTCAAAGCATTACCTCTAAAATCAGGAAGGTCAAAGTTGCCAACTCTCTCCATACCTATTCAATACAGTACTTCAGATTTTAGCTACGGCAATAAAACGAAGAAGGAGATCAAGGGAATGCAAACAGAAGATGTATCCTTGTTCTTGGATGGTATTAATTTATATATAAAAGGCCCTAAAGAAATGATCAAGAAAACTTCTATAGCAATAAACTGTCACCAAAATAGTGGGATACAAATAATCTTGAAATATTATTACATATGACAAACATCTAGAGAAATAAATTTGGTAATCGGCAATCATCAATTTTCTCCAAAAATCTCTCTATTGGGATCATTTTTCACAAGTGAAAGTTTTGCATAATGAAATGTTAAGACTTGGAGAAAGAAGTGAGAATTACATCAAAAAATGGAAAGATCTCCCATGCCCACAGATTGGTAGAGTTAATAATAAATAATGCATCCCCTTATAAGAAGTCTACAGACTCAATACAAGACCCATCAAAATTCCAGTGTAATTCGTCACATAAATATAAAAAGTAATATAAAAAGTAATCTTATTTTTTATATATACATAAAAAACAACCCAAAGTACCTAACAATCCTGCATAATAAAAGAACTGCTGGAAGTATCGACACCCCCAATAATAAATTGTACCACAAAAATAGTACTACTTGAATGAAAATAGCATGGTATTGGCATAAAACTAGACACATTGATCATTGGAAAAGAATTAAAGACCCAGACATCACACCGCTGATAATTTTTGAATTTCTGGGAATCTGCCACTGTCTATATAACAACTCATTCAAACTGAATAAAGCCAGGTTTAAGCTGAGCAATGCACTCCTGGGTGACCCTAGGGAGGGTATGAGAGGAATCACATGGCAAATATGGCTACCTGTCTTAAGTAGCCTATAGGCGTGGTCTTGATCAGCCCCAAGGTGGGGTTGACTTTTGGCGGGGTTTCTCAAGGGCACAGTTTGAAGAAGGAAACTCCATCAGAGGGGGCTGCCACTTGTAGCATTGAGGGTGGGGTTTGGAGAGGACAGTTTCAGGGAAGATGCTGCTCAGGGTCCTAAAGGTGGTTGTCTGGAATGATACTCCAAGTTAGAGATTCCAAACATCACTTTTGGAGTATATGGACACAGGTAGGTCTTCCATCTAAACATCCATATTCCTAAGGACACCTGGGATTTTTACATAAATAAATAAATAAATAAATAAATAAATAAATAAATAAATAAGCCAAAATTTAGGACTAGTGAAAAAAAACAATATCTCAAAACATAATGGTTCTAGTCAAACTGACTAGTTGCAAGTAGAAGAATAAAGATAGGTCCATATTTCTCCCCTTGCATAAAACTAGATTCCAATGAATGGAGGGCCTTGATATAGGACCAGATTCCCTGAACACAGTATAAAAGAAAGCAGCATATAAACTTGAATTCATTAGGATGTAAATGAACTTTCTGAACAGGACCCTGTTACCACAAGCATCAAGGCTAACAACAAATAGTATATTGGAACCCATGAAGCTAAAAAACAAAGGACATCATCATTTTATCAAAGAAGCCACCTATAGAGTGTAGAAAAAAAATCTTAACACTGTACATCTGGCAGAAAGTTTCTATCAAGAATATACAAAGAATAAAAATAACTGAACAATAAGAAAAAGTAATGAGCCAGCAGTGGTGGCACGCACCTTTAATCCCACACGCAGGAGGCAGATGTAGGCAGAACTCTGTGATTTAACACCAGCATGGTCTGCAGAACAAGTTCCAGGACAGCCAGTGTTACACAGAGAAGCCATGTCTTGAAAAATTAAAAAAGAAAAAATAATAGTAATGATAAATCTTAACAAATTCAATTTTAAATTAGAGCATAACTCATTGGTTTCTGAGAGTGAATGTTGGTGGTATCATGTCTCAGTTTGTCCTGGGAACCTTGGGAAAGTGAGTATATGTTGTCTATGTTTCTTCCTGGGAAGGAATTTATTAATATCAAATGACATTTAATTACTGGAGCTTTTGGTACTATATTTGTAAACTTTATGAATGTGCATATCCAATTGTTTCTATGAAACAAAAAATTTAAATATTAATGTGATCATGTCAAATAACATACAGTAATAAACAAGTGTTCTCAAAAGATGAAACACAAGTGGCAGAGAAACAATTGAAATGTTCAATATTCTTAACCATCGGGGAGCTGGATACTGAAAATATTTGGAGGTTTTATCTTTTCTAAGTCAGAATGGTCAAAATTATATGTGGTGGAGGTAGGAGTACAAACAAGTATAGTCGCAGTGGAAATCATTATAGTGGTTTCTCAAAAAGCTGAAACATAACACATCATAAGATCCAGCCACATGCCACTTTCACTCTTGCTCTGCTCAATGCATAAGGCATAATTTAGAAACAATTTAAAGTAGCATAACATTATTTTTAGCCAATGATTCCATATGTAAGAACATGCAATATTATACGGAGAAATCATATGGAGCAGAATTTTGATTCATATTCCAAGAGATGTTTTAAATTTTCTGTTTTGTTATGTACATTTGTTACTAAAGAGTCCTTGTTTATTTTGATGCTTGTCATGTATGAACCATAGTGTGAGATTCCTAGATAATAAGACCTCCATTTCCAGCTCAAGTTTTTAAAAATGGCAATCTTCTTTTTGTTTGTTTGTTTGGTTTTTTGGTTTTTTATATTCTTTTATTTTTCATTCAAAAAAATTACACTTCCTCCCATTCTCCCAGTCCCCTCCCACTCCCCCATTAACCCTCCACCCTCCCCCTGCTTCCTTAAGAGGGGGCAGGGTATCCTGCCCTGTGGAAGCCCAAGGCCCTCCCCCTCCATCCCGGCCTAGGAAGGTGTGCATCCATATAGACTAGATTCTCAAAAAACTAATACATGCAGAAGAGATAGGTCCCAGTGCCATTATCATTGGCTTCTCAGTCAGCCCCCATTGACAGCCACATTCAGAGATTCCGGTTTGATCATATGCTCATTCAGTCCTGGTCCAGCTGGATTTGGTGAACTCACATTAGATCAGGCACACTGTCTCGGTTGGTGGACCAGCCTCTCCAGGTCCTGACTTCCTTGCTCATCTTCTCCCACCTTCTGCTCTTCAACTGGACCTTGGGAGCTCAGCCCATTGCTTGATGTGAATGTGGGTCTCTGTCTCTATCTCCATCCATTGGACGAAATTTCTATTGATCAAGATATTCATCAATGTGACTATGGGACAAGGCTAGATCAGGCACCTTCTCCTCTGCTGCACAAGTACCTAGCTGGGGACATCCCCGTGGACACCTGGGATTCCCTCTAGAGCCAAGACTTTTGCCAATACTAAAATGACTCCCTTAATGTAGATATCTTATTCCCTTCTCCAATATCCACCCTTCCTCCATCTCTACCCTCCCACTCCCCCAAGCTCTTCCCAGTCCATCCCTTCTCCCTTCTCCCTCCCTCTCTCCCTTTTGCACACCCTCCCACCCCTACCTCCACACCTATCCCCATTCCCGTGCCTCCACCTTTTGCCCTGCGATCTTGTTTGCTTCCAATTTCCTGGAGGATCTATATATGTTTTTCTTTGGGTTCACCTTGCTATTTGGCTTCTCTAGGCTTGTGAGCTATATGCTTAATGTTCTTTGTTTATGGCTAGGGTCCACTAATGAGTGAGTACATACCATAATCATCTTTTTGGGTTTGAGATATCTCACTAAGGATAGTGTTTTCTATTTCCATCCAAAAAATGGCAATCTTCTTGATGAATCAATCTGCCTTGAGCACCATACTATTATATATGTTATAGTTATGCCCTAGTCAAAGGTGTGTAGCTATACTAGATTATAGGAGCAGTCTGATCCTATGTATTCCATAATTTGCCTTGCCCTGTGTTGGGCCAAAATGCTCAATCTTGGAGATTTCCCAATCACTTTTTAACCAATACTCCTATGATCCCCAGTGACTTTGTCATGGTCTTTAAGAAATAGATTTAGTATGTTCAAACCATTTGCAATTTAAATAAGAAAAGGTACAGGAAAAGTCCATTTTCATAAATCACAATACACAAATAAAGCAAACAAACAAACAAACCTACAAGAAAAAGATGAGGTTTTGGTTTTGGTTTGGGGTGTTTGTTTGTTGTTCTTTAAAGTTTATTCAACATAACACAATCTCCGACTTCATGAGGTAGCTGACCATGTCCACGACCAAAGCAGCCTCTCAACTGGAATTCAGTCATGGCACCAGTTCCAGACCAGACCAGATGTGTCAGCATCAGGGGTCACAGCTCTCCTTATGTTGGTATCTCTTTCAACTACTCCCTCTTGTGAATGTTGCAGGTCTCTCACCCTCTGGACCTTTCAAATGCCTATCAATGTGTCTTTTTTCTAAAGTATCAAAGACTTCTTCATCCCTGCTATAGTACAGGAACTAAGGGATTTTAATTTATACCGCAGAACTTTGCTATTTCTCAGAATAAAGGCAGTTAAACCATCTATCAATTAGGGGCCATTACTACCCACAGAAAGGTTAGCTAGCTTTTGGTCCATGCTCAGACATTTACAGTACAACAAATGTATTCTGGGAAATACTTGAAAGATCTAGATTTCAGGCCAAAGAGCTGTCTAGATATTGGCTATATGTCAAAGCTTTCTTTGTTGGGATTGACAAACTGTCACTAATGCTTCTGTGGCTTAGAACTATGTGACTGACCGTTTATCACATGTAGCAGTAGCTACATGCTGAGCAGAGAAAAAGGTGTCTATATTTTAAAATAATATTTTTTTCAAAAACAATTCTGATTTCTATGTTGCAACAACATAATATAATCATAGTATAAATTTTCCTCTTAGTTTTCAGTCTTAAACACTTTAAATATTGACATTGTCAATCATGAACACTTACAAAATGGTTATAAAGTAAGCAATTTATTAAGTATTCTAAATTAGAAATTAATTTCAGCCAAATAAATACATCTTGATTTTCATCTCGATTTTCTCCAACATATCTAGCTTCAAGGAAAAAATATTTTTTTAAATGTTCTCTGTCTGACCCCAAACTGTTAATATAACATATAAATAAAGAGAAGAAAGAACATGAAGGATAAACAGGGAAGAGGAAGAGAAGGAAATATAGGAGAATAAAAGGAGATAAAAATTCTCAAAACTGGATAGTAAGAAATCTAGCAGGTTAATCATAAAAAGTAATTTAAGCACTACGGGAACATGTGGTACTAATGCTTTTCCTTTGGCTCTTTTTCTAGTTTATTTGTTTGTTTTGCCCTATTCCAGTTTGGTTATTTTACTTCATCTTATTTTATTTTATTATTATTCTTTGGATGACTGTTTCTAATTAGGGGCAAAAAGGGTATAGATTCCGATGGGAGGAAAAGTGTGGAGGATCTGGAAGGAATTGGAGGAACAGAAACCATAGTAATACCTACATGAAAAAATCTATTTTCAATTAAGGAAGGAAAGAAAAGAGAAAGCAGAAGATCTTACCAGAGTCTCTCTTGCTGACCTAACATTTGCATGATGTCTAGTTCATTTAAAAATGAGCAAGAGAGAGTTAGAGAAGAAAATTACAGCTCAAATTCTACACAACCTGCAAAAATCAATAGGAAAATAAGGTAAAAAGAAAAAAAATGAAAACAAATGTCTAGCCAGATCAATAAAAAAAAATAAATAAGTAAATAAGAAGGAAAATGTATGTGTTGGCTTCAAAAGTTTTCCATTACAAAATTGAAGCAGACATAAAAGTCACTGCTGGACCTTCATTTATAACCCACAACTAACCTAAAAAATGCCTGCTCTTGTTTTATTCTCCATAATCAGCCAAACTGTGTATTTGAAGTATAAGATAAAACCAAATAACTCTCAGCTTGTCCAATTACAAAATTAAAGTAGTAAATTTATTCACTCTTCTGAGAAAGAGGAATTGAATGAAACTATAGTGAGTCAGAGAACTGCCAGAATCTGCATTTTATGATCTCTTGCTTACAAATTCATTCTAATAAGAGAAGCATTGTTCACTAATTTTTTAATAAATCGTGACTCAAAATGCTGCATAGGTAAGTTTTAATTATTTTGTCCCTACGTCTTCAAAGTTTTTAAGTTCCTTGTGATCTTATCATCACACTAGTAAGTCTTAATAATATTGCCTTTAGTCACATAGACAAATTCATTCACATAACCCACAGACATGTTCACACATATGCATGTGATGATTGTGAACACACATGCCCACATACACACACATGCATGAATATGCAAATACACATATTCAACATCAGAACACACTTATAAACACACAGTATGATTATATTATTCTGTCCACTTGTGACTTTCTTTACACATGAAATAAAATATTCCATGCAAGATCTGTCTTTCTGGTGTATTTATTTTCACTCATGATATTCTCAATAAAACTGCCCAATAGGCCTGTTTCTATTACAGAAAACTGAACATTTATTTATTTATAGGCTATCAATTACTTTGATTCATGAAATGTAAATGTCAAACCCCATGTATTTCTCTCCTGACCTAAATGAATTAGTCAACATTGACACTTCTATGATAAGGACACCTTTTTTTTAATTGATGCTGAAATAGCAGTTTTTCTCTTTTGCTTCTCCTCATATTATTTGAGGTGTATCTTCTTAAATGTCTTTGTTCAGCTTATCACATATTCCGAGTTTCTTTCTTTCTTTCTTTCTTTTTCTTTTCTTTCTTTTTTTGTTTGTTTGTTTATAGAAACAGGGTTTCTCTGTGTTGCTTTGGAGCTTGTCCTTCTTGGAACTAGCTCTTGTAGACCAGGTTGGCCTCGAACTCACATAGATCCGACTGCTTCTGCCTCCCGAGAGCTAGAATTAAGGCATGGGCCACCACCGCCCAGCCTCTGAATTTCTTTCTTTTGGAATGCCTTAGGAATCATTCTTTATAACTCTGGCATACATCTGTGTTCCCTTTATGTTTTTACCAACTTCGGTTTCAAAACTGAAAAATTACTTTTCTGGGAGGGTTTTAAAACTTTTCCTGACCTTTCATTATTGTCCAAAAGCAACAACTATTTTTTCTTAGTTTTGCCAGAAATGGAATGGGAGAGGGCTGTACACTACAGGACATCACCTTTTCATCTTTTTTATCTCTAACCCTTACCTCCGTTGTCACAGTCCCCATTTATTTGTGTTTCTATATTTTTCCGTGTATCTCATAAGGAAATTTATATTGGCTTTAGAGAGTGTCTTAATTAAATTAGTCCACTCAAGTAGCATCATAGTAAAACACAGAAGCATTCACTCTACAGCCCTTATAACTGAAGAGTCTAAGATCACTACACTGGTTATAATCATTTTCTAATGATAGCTACTTTCCAAGTAGCAGTAACCAAACTTCAGTATATTCTCATAAGGGCAAACCAGCTCCATATGTCCTCTTGTGCTCTGCCATAATCATATTTAGAAAGACCCTGACCTATGATCTAATCACTTCCCAAAGATCCTATCTTTGAATAAAATTATAATGTGGAAGATGAGTTCCACTATGCAAAGTTTTAGAGAAATGCAGTCATTCAAATTTTAAGAAAAAAAAATCTATGATGATAATTTCAACAGAAGGTGCTAAAAATATCTGCAAATATACTTTGAACAAAAAAAAAGAAAATAGTTGTTATTTCATAAAAGTGTGCCTTTGGAGAAATTATGTCATCCCACAAAGACCAAGGATGACAAACCTATATCAGATGTGTTTCCCAATATATGTATGTACATGTACAAACACAAAATTATAGATGGTAGATGGATTAATTAATACTTGCATAGATTATGTCATATACATGCATATATGCATATATGTCATTAATATTCATTATGTGAGTAAACAATGTAAAGGGATATTAAACAGAATAACATTACTTATGCATACACTTATACTAAATTTAACAAATATAAGTTTTTGAAAATGAATATAGTTTAATTTTTACTGAGGTTCAAGGCTGAAGTCTACCTTTTAAAAAATTTATTAACATTAATATTTTGTTAGTACTTAATATAGGTAAATAGTACAGTATTTTCCTTTTCCATTCATTTTATGTATGCATATTTATATAGATTTTTTATTATGTATGCTAAAAGAACAAAAATTTTGCAAAGTTTAAAATGTTAAGAATAATTTTTTAAACCTTTGTTTTTTTCTATAAAGTAAATTCTGCAATATAGATTAATTTCACTTTCACTGTAAATATATGTGAGATTTTTTATTTCCACCTTGACTCCAGGCATTATTGACTTTTTAAATACTTTCTGCATTGTGATTCCAATTTAAACATTTTAAAACTAGAAATTAAAAGTAGTAAATATGTGGTTTTATAGCAGAACCTAACTCATTGATGGTTGTCACATCAAATATTCATTCTCATATCAAATCTGCACCCACTGTCAGTTCTGTTCCTGGAGAGCCCTGACCACTGTATTTTAGGATCTGAGAGAGATAATAAAAAGAATCAAAGTACTATAGAGAATGTCAGATATTGTTTTTACTCCAATTTTGAGAAAATTAGAATAAATGTACAAAATGGTTTTTACAGTTTTCTCAAACGTGAAGAAGTTACAACACTCAGACATTTACTTATGACCAGAAAAGACAATTCATGCGGGATTTACATTTGTATGACAACAGAATAAGCAAAAAAGGGGCAATGTTCTAGAGCAAATAGTTGGACAAGGGCTCTTTCCATAATATAGAGCATTGACAATTATTTTCAGATGTTACTTTTTTCTTTGTGATGTACTCAAATTCTCTGGATAATGTTTGGGGTCTAGTGACATGATTCTCGCCTGAAATTATATATAGCAAATATATTTCTGGTCCAGAAAATAATGATGGAATTGTGGTATGTTAAAGGTAATGAAGACAGAGTTGGATGAAGGGATGTTAGTTTGAAAGAAATCACTTTTGTGTTAGAGATAACAATGCATTACTTAGTGTTATCACTCTTGTGGAGCATACTTTATATGATATTTTATTTCATTTGATTTTTATATTAAAATTTCAAAATGCAAAGCCAGAGCCAATTACATTTAATCACAATGGATATGAAGTAACATTTATTAAACTCCCACATACATGAGATTAATAAACCTGCTATATGTGCAAATTCAATAACTGACTAATAACTCAATATAACAGTTATGATGTACAGTCAACCACAACTGGAAACACAGCTTCCCATTGCAATTGAATAGCTGATTCATTTCAATGGACTATTTAATACAGAGTTAAAACACTGTAGCAATGAATTTGATCTTATAATTTTTTTCATTGTACTTTAAATGAGTATATCAACATGATTAGAGTTGAATAAACTGATAAATGAAAGAATTTCTCCACCAACACTAAATTTCCTAATTATACTCAAGTACTTTTGAGCTCTCTAATCACTGTGTACTCTTTTGTAATCATAGTATAATTAGCCCAGTAAAAAATGTTTCCGAAATTATTAATATTGAATTAAAAACTTGTCATTATAAAACATGAGATACTCCTTGAAAATATTTATGTTTGCAGGTTGTTTTAGAATATGTTACTTAGCCATCATTAAAATCCATATTGCACATGGGTAAATGTTCTTTTGAGGAAAAGAGAGAATTTAGCTATTTGTTAAATTTCTAAATTTTCTAATGAGGAATGAGTCATATCTAAAAGAAATTAATTTAAACAGATGGCAGTTCTTGGCTAGGTCAAGTGAATCTGCTGCAAACTCTGTTCCATACTTTTATGTAGGCCTTATATTCACTTTGGATTGATTCTTATTTTTGATATAGTATAAAGAAGTCGCTTCTACATGTGAACATGCGGTGTTTTCTCATTTCTTAATGAATAAATTATCCTTTCTCCATTATATGTTGTTTCTATTTTATATGTTTATATGTTGATAATCATGTGATTATAAACAGATAGGATTACATGTACTTTCTATCACATTCTCCTATGTTTGTTTTCAAAATAATACGATGCTGTTTTGCATATTAAACTGACATTAGTTGGGAGGCAAGCAATTTTAATAGCACTTGGCTTATTTGGATCAAAAAAAAATAAGGAAGAAGGAAAATTGTGCAGCATCCAAAAAGACCACTTTATGAGAAGACAGATTGAAAGAGAAGTTATGGGGAGGTCAAGTTCTGTCATCAGCAGAAGGAACTGTGCAGGTGGTGGGTGCATGAGATTATCGGAAATTTTCCTTCAGATTCAGAACTCAAAAATAGAATTCTGAGCAAATATTTGTGAAATTTTCTCACTGGCTAAGAGACTTTGAAGTCTCATTGATGGCTTACAGTTAATGGTTTCTGAAACTTTCAAGATTTTTGAAAAGCTGTTATTGAAAATATGATAACAATGAGATCTTGGAAGATACAAAAAGATGGACTACTCCAAAGGAACATAAAGTACAGTGACTCACTCAGTCACAAAGAGCCTTAAGAAAGAAATGTAGCCAATAACAATTGAAATCATCAAGTGAATAAGTTGGATAATTTTATAGTCCTTTTCTTTTCTTCTTCCTAGTCAAGCAGACTGATAAATACATGGTCCTGTTGGCAATGATGGAGGTGATGATTCAGCTCAGAAATAGACATATACTCAAACATATACTCATGATCTGGTTAAAGCAAAAATGAGTATACAACAATTTCTAATACTCCACTACTTCTTAGCACTGTATGTATGATTATGAAGGCTAGTTAATTACACTAAACCCTCCAACTCTAGAAGGAACAATATTTTTATGGAAGGAGATACACTAAATATATGTGCACTCATATTTACTGCCCATAGTACTTCTGAAAAACTGAAGGAATCATACCCGCTATCATTACACTGACTACAATAAATGAGACATAGCAATGGCCCACCCTCTTTAAATTCACATGGATTCTTATATTCTCTATCATGCAGAAACAGTTAGCTTAATCACATTGTGAAAAGCTCTTGAACATTTAATATCTGTGTCTAGTAGATGGTGACCCCTTGCTGGGCAGGGATAAAGTTGGACAATATTAAAGTTATGATCCAACTTAGTACCTAGTATATTCTTTTTGTTTTCTCAAGGTTGCCTTTATGGATACAAAATTAAGTTGTGTGAAACAATAGGAATAGATCCTGTACCTAATAGCCTGAAACCCAGCCATAAATTCTTGTTTCTCCTCTGTGACTTTACTCCATGGGTATGAGTTTCATAGAGATGTAAACTTTTATCAGGGGGAATAATAAAGGTATATGGAAACTGAAAATTAAATAAATAGCACCTTGCATTGCATTCCTGGTGACCTAGTCAATAGATTGCAGAAGATTAGTTTGGTTTTATTATCAAGATTTAATGTAATAGAAAATCATGTTGTACTCTAAAATGTGGTTAGGAAAGAGGAGCGTTTCCCTTTTACACAAAAGGCAAATATAGGTGCCTTTCTGAGAAATTATTTCAAGGTTAGATGATTCAGCCATCTCCTAAAATGCAATGTGTTTATGGGACTGAAGAGATAGCCTAGTGTTTAAGAGCACTGAATGCTCTTGTACAATACCTGGGTTTGCTATTCTAGATTCACACGATGGCTCATTCCCATACATAATTTACATTCCATTGAACTCAATGCTTTTTTCTTGCCTTCCTGCACACTACATGCATATTATGCACAGATATACACATTGTCAAAACAATTATACAGATAAAATTTAAAACAAAACATTAAAAGTGTAGGGGAATAATTTCTCAACAAACTGAAGACACCCTGAAGGAAAGAAGCTGATGAAAGTTTCTTAAAAACAGGAATATAGTAATACTTTATTTGTGTTTTAATAAATAAAGCTTTCCTGAAGATCAGAATGCAGAGCTAAGCCACTAGGGGTCAGGGAGTGGTGATACACACATTTAATTTCAGGACTCAAGGCGACCCTGAGCTACAGGAGATTGAATCTGTCTAAATATCTTGATCATCACCATAGAAATTTCGTCCAATGCATGGAGATAGAGACAGAGACCCACATTCACATCAGAGCAATGGACTGAGCTCCCAAGGTCCAGTCGAAGAGCAGAAGGTGGGAGAAGATGAGCAAGGAAATCAGGACCGGGAGAGGCTGGTCCACCAAACCTGACAGTGTGCCTGATCTAATGGGAGCTCACTAAATCCAGCTGGACCAGGACTGAATGAGCATATGATCAAACCGGAATCTCTGAATGTGGCTGTCAATGGGGGCTGACTGAGAAGCCAATGATAATGGCACTGGGACCTTTCTCTACTGCATGTATTAGTTTTTTGGGAATCTAGTCTATATGGATGCACACCTTCCTAGGCCGGGATGGAGGGGTTCATACATTTTGTCACACTATATCATTTTTTTTCCTTTATATAAATGTTTTAACATTACATGATATCATTAAATCATAGTCTTGTTCATGCTGATATATATATATATATATATATTTCAAAATAGGTGTATATAATATATATTAAAAGGAAACATGCTAGGTGGTAGTGGTACACACTTTTAATCCAAGCACTCAGGGGGCAGAAACAGGCAGATCTTTGTGAGTTCAGGGCCAGGCTGGTCTACAAGAGCAATTCCAGGACAGGATCCAAAGCTACAGAGAAACCTGTCCCAAAAAACAAACAAAAGAAAGGAAACACTGTGAAGATATATATTCATATATTTCCCACTTGGACTAGGTAAATAATTCTTAGAAAATATAATTTATAGAAAAATATTTTTAATTGAAATTTTGTTTTATTAAATTCATGCATACATTTTAAAAATTGCCTTTGATAAAATAAAAGGTAAGTGACACTGGAAGAAAACTCTTAAGGAAGCAGGGGGAGGGAGGAGGGTTAGTGGGGGAGTGGGAGGGGACTGGGAGAAGGGGAGGAAGTGTAAATTTTTTTGAATGAAAAATAAAAGAATAAAAAAAAACAAAAAAAGAGAAATAGAACTCACACAAATGTGATCCAAGAACTCTAGAGTCACATGCCTTTAATCCCATCAATAGGGAGCGGAAGTTATGAGTGATATGGCTTGACAAAGAGAGGTATATAAGGCTGGAGGAGATAAGAGCTCATTGCAGCCTGAAGTTTGGGGAAAAAAACACTGAGAATAGGATTGCACCTTTGTTTGTCTGAGCCTCGGTAGATGCAAGAACGCTCTAGTGACTTCAGCTTGAACCCCAATATCTGTCTCTGGGTTTTTAATAGTCATGCAACACTAGAAGGAGTGGATGATATAATGAAAAATAGCATTACAAGGTTTTACCCACGGACTTGGTTTTGACCAGGGATGGACGAGTCTGCGGAAGAAATAGGCATATGTGAAGGTTCTCTTTTGTTGGTTCCTCGTATATTGGCATGATGAGACACTAAATGATACCATTGGTGAAATAATAAAATGGAGTCAGCCTCTTATTTATAATGATGGGTCATACTCAATCATATCTTATAGGAAAGCAAAGAAGCACAAGCAATTCATACACAATGGAATAGTGTAACTATAAATACATACATATATACATGCATATATATCTACATACATATACAAATAGATGTAGAAAATGTAACCCATTACAGGACCAAATATGAAGATGATTATGATTTACCCTTTACTTAATGTGTGTTGAATGCATGTGTGGTCTTCCTCATTACATTATTATATCATGTAACATGATATAAGTTAACAGCTTATTTCTGATCTTGCTCTTTGGGTTGATTTTTCAATAGAGTATGTAGAAGTCATAGTCTCCTTATTTATTTGTTTGTTTATTTATTTATTTTGACCCATTGAATACAAATACTCAGCTCATATGGGTGTGAATTATCCACTAAGGTAACCTTCAGGTATTTAACAGAAAGAATCTGTTTTCTTCTACACGTGGCGAGATGATTCAACAAGTAAAGATGCCTGCCGCCGAGCCTATCAACCTTTGTTGCCGAGGACTCGTGCTGAAAGGAAAGATTGACTCATATATGTTTTCATCTCGCTTCCATACAAGCACCATGGCCTGTGCTTGTCCCCAGACACCCCAATTCACATGTACACAATAAATGAAAATCAAATTTAAAACATTAAAAAGATTATTTGGCAGGCTTAAAGACAACGTTTACTTTAAAAGATATTGATGTTTAGCCATGAAAAATAGTTTAATTTCTTGCAGACGCTAATTTCTTTGGCGTCCAAGTTCATTCAATGTTCATGGCCCTTATTCAGTATCATTTTCTGGTGGTCATTGTATTAAAAAGATTCAAACATTTTTAATGTCCATTTGACAAAGGATTTCAGAAATGAAAATGATATTGTTATCAAGAAAATCTTCATTTATACTGTTTCACAAAATATTTTATAACTTATTTTGTCTTTATTTATTTAATTATACCAATTCCAAGTATTTTAATGCTTTTCTTTCAAGGCAATATTTTAAAAAGTAATATATTAAGTGTATAAAATTCTCATGTAATTTTGTAAATTTTTTAAAATACTGATTTTATTTCTACTGTTCAGTCTAGTTAGATAATACATTTGAAGAAAATTTACAAATTGAAGATAGAATGATGTATAAAGAGATAGACACATATAATTTTTTCTAAATATATTGTCATAATATATAGGCCAATGTAATATATATGTACATATATTTTCCTTTGTCATCTATTCAATTTATTGCATTCATCTAATTTAAAACATTGTGTAAAGACTGACTGAATTTAACATAATTAAAAGTAATTTTCATTCACAAAATAAATAAGCCAAAATGTAGTTGAAAATTTTATAAAATGTATAAATAGAAAGTCATAATTGTTTTAACTTAATTCATTTTGTAAATGTTGTTCATGTAGAGTGTTGATGCAACTAAGAACTATAACATCACAGAAAGAGGTTATTTGCTGTGAACTCTAAGCCCAAGTATTTCTATCATTAGTTTACTGTTTTTTTAGAAGGTCCTATGCCTGAGCCTATTCAGGGTATCTTGGTTTGGCTCCATTGAATTCCCTTTTATATCCCTTTATCTCACATAGCTGGAAGAATTCTGGGAACATAAAATTCACTACCTGTGTGCGTAAAGGAGTCATGTTTGCCATCATGATGCCAGGATGAGTTAGTCAGGAAGGGGCTTCTTTAGAGCGGGTATGCAATAAAATTAATGGACCAGGATCTTGACGTCTAAAACTCATGAACTAGCAAAGAGCACACTTTCGATAGGTGATCACTAAGTCTACATACATCTATGTATATGCATCATTGTGTCTCAAAAGATATCACTGTGGTCCATTACCCAGTTAACTTGAGATCTGCCTATGCCTAATGACCAGTAGTTGACTAGATGCTAGGATTTTATTTATATTAGACTCTGTGCATGAGGCAGTGTCTCGTCCACAGTGTTGCTAAATGATCTTCCATTAATTAAACTGCCTGTAAGTAAGTAAACTCACAGGTGTTTTTTCAAGTCAAATAGAAACATCCCCTTTGGAATCATTCTTGAAATGATTTTCTGGATTACTTCATCAATAGAAACGCAAAAATTGTAGAAAAATTTCTTTAGTACAAAATATCAAGATTAACTCTCTGCTAAGAAAAATAAATGCTGTAATATTAAGACTTTCAAGTTAGTGATATATTTTGAAACAAAGGTTAGCTATTCCTCTGAATTTTTCACAGGTTTGTAGAGTTAAAACAAAATTGCAAATGCACATAGGGAATTTATTTTCATTTTTAAAATTACTATATTATTTTATAAATTTGAGGACAAATGCTGAAATATTTGAGTGTGTGAAACATCTTATTCTGTGTCACACAATTTTAGAAACATAGTGGTAAGTGGATAATCTGTAAAGCAGAAATTCTTTGTATCACAGTGAGTGAGAAAGTAGAAAGGTTCAAGATAAACTTTAAAGAATCTTTTCCTCTGAGGCTTGTGTTGCTTCACACCAACATGGCAAACAGCAAAAAACAAAGGCTGACCAAATGTCATGGGAATTGTCTTTTAGCAAAAAGCTTCATTACCCAAGGTGGACTCCACACGACCTAAGTAAATGTTAGCAGCTACTTTTTTCAATGATATCACATTGGAAATGACTGAATTTAAGAGAGCTGTCATTCAAAACAAAGAAAATACCATAGAGACACACACTTTTTATAGCTTTAAGTGCAGTGAGCAGTGTAACACCTGAAAGGTTTTAGTAAATGTCTAAAAATGTCATGACTGTTGGATTTCAAACAAATCCATGTATTGTAGATTGGGATATCTGGTATTATTAATGCACTAAGTATCTCTGCAAAATCTGCATTTGACCTCTTGATTACCCTTTCAAAATAACTTCCTTGTCTTATATCAAAATTACTGTAAATTTCTGAAAGTTCACAAGTTAAGTACTTCATTGCCCTATAGCTGTTATCTTTTCAATCAGAAGAGCTTTATGCTGTAAGAACTACAGTTGATCATATAATTTCTCCTCCATTAACCTGCATATTCAAAATTCTCTCAAATGTCACATATGGAAATAAGCTAGCAAGCATAACACTAATCCTCAAAATGTATTACTTTAAAACAATCAGTCTAATTTGTTTTTCTTTAAAGATACAATAAGATTCACATGGAACATTTATTTAAACTTGCATTCTACAATATCTGAATTTTTATATAGGTGAAACTTTATAATATATATATAAATATAATAAAAATGAATGTGTTGCCCTCATTTACTTAAACTTTGACACAGCTTGAGATTTTAATTTTTAATTTACAAATCTATAATCCATGGTAATATAAACTCAAAATATTAAATGTTAATAAAGTCAAATATCCATTGACTAACACTGAGATACAATAGGTATGTGAGAGTGTCTGTGTGTGTTTCTGTGTGTGAGTGTGTGTGTGTGTGCGCACGTGCATGTGTGTGAGAGAGAGAGAAATAAAGAAAGAAATAAGAGAAAGTGAAAGAATGACATGAGAAGAAAACAATGGGGTGATTTCAGGTTTTCGCTAATACCTATGATCCTATCCCTTGATAAGCTGACTAAGGAAGTTTTCTATATGGTCAAAGCCAGTTGTGGCTACATAGTGAGAACCTATCTCAAGGGGAGGTGATGGGGCAGAGATAAAGAAAGAGCTGGGTTAAATATTTAGTGATAAGAGAAAGAAACTGAATAAAGGAAAGTAAAATTTTATGTACACTGAAATTATTTCTCAAGAGAAGAGAAACATAATGACAGTGTATTTTGAATTTTAAATTTCTGAAATAAAAGCAACCTGAAAAAAATTCTCATCACTTAGGAGATGTGGGATTGAGAATTAAACACCATTGTACACTACAGAACTAGTCTCTGTTTCAAGTAGATATATGATGATGATATAGATGATATATAGTTAGATATAGATAGATAGATGACAGACAGATAGATAGATAGATAGATAGATAGATAGATAGATAGATAGATAGATAGATAGATAGGCAGTATGTGTCCTCATGTTCCATGATAACTCCTGTGTATAGAATACTATCCAAGTTTTAATTTGTTTTTTTTAAATCATGTATAGGCAAGAAGAGATGAAAATGAAGAAAAAGCCAGAATTGAGAAAGAAAACTGAGGTGACATGTAAGCCTCAGATTTTGCTTTGAGTAAGGCAATGGTTGTTAATTCATTCCAAACTGACAGAATGAAACCAGGAATTTAAAAAATATATAGTCCTTTTTTAAAATCATTCATGGTGGTAAAGGCTTGAAGTTCCAGGGTTTAGGATATGAGACTTAAAAGACAACCACAGTGCTTCAAGTTACGCTGTACTGTTTAAAATAGTGACTTCTTTTTAGGCTGTGCTTACATAGAGACAATACATTTGAGAATCAACTTTTGAAATAATTTTGAAGGCAAAGAAGTAAACGACACCACCATCCAGCAGCAGCCATGCAGCACAGACTGACAAGTGACTCATGCCTGTCAGCATAAAACTGTCTTTCTACAAATGTACGAGGTTGATACCAGACCGCAGGACACATGGGTGAAAATTCATATCATAGAAACCAGATGCAGAAACACATTAGACATGTCAGAATGCAGAGAGGGCAGAACTCCCTCACTGAACTTTCCCACAGTGAACACTTAACACTTTAATGACAATAGCTTCTTACCAATCTATCATGTGATGCCTGGATTGTATCTCAAGGATCAACAGGTAAGAACTCCTCAATCTCCCGGGGTCTTTAGCTCAGCCTGTTCCGTGCATGTTGACAGGACCTACTCAGTTGCCTGCCACCTACCATCCACCTGTTCACCAGTATGGACTTGAACAAAATCCCACATTTTCTAAACCAGTTCTTCTCACTATTGTTTGCAGCTGACTTCACTCTGTAACTGTAGTTCCCCATAGCTTAATCTGTACATTAGCAGCTTCCTTTTCACAATGGCTGCTCTGGGTTGGTTATATTAACATTACTAACTCTACTTGTCATTCTCTGCACCCAGTTTTAAAGCCTCTTGAGCTCTTCTCCAGCCTCTTTCACTTGGATTCATTCTGTAACCAAACACATAGATATATTTATGCCTCAGTTTAAACTTACAGACATGATATTTGAAATTGGAATCCACAAATAAGAGAAGACATTCAGTGTCTTTTTGACCCTGAGTGAACTTACACTTTCAAATCAATTTACCTTCCATATGTGGATCAAAGATGTAAATGTTTATAGTTATTTGCTTAAGATGGAATCCTCTGTACAGACCTGGAAGGAAGAAGGTGATCAAGGCACTAAAAGAGGAGACTTTAATGCGGTAGGGATGCTAGAGAAAACGAATTCCATGAAAAGAGGGAGAAAATAGTGGGGCATGGCAAGGTTGAAATGAAAGTGTCAATGGATTCAATGAGAATATGGTGTTCAAAAGCAGGGTTAACCAGAAGTAGGATATTTGAAAAACGTGCATGGACACTTACTACTTTATAAAATAATTGTACAAAAATTCAATTGACAACACCAAAGAAAGACTGAAAAGAGATACCACACATGGATAATTCTTATTCCAGAAGTCATGGGTTATTAAATGAAAATCACAGTACAAGGTTTCAAGTATGTCCCTGGGAATTGTTGTCCAGGAATGCCCCCCAGAGACTTTCAAAAACATCACTGGCAAACACATTGCTCTTTATTGCTGGCCAGAACTAGATGATAAGATGTTCATAAGACAGCAGACGCTTTGTTCAGGATGCAGAGAAATCATGATGATGCTGAGCCTGGGAGTTTCTGCTCTACTATCTAGTCATCACACAGCTAGAAACTGCTGGGGAAGAAAACTTAGCAATAGTCTGCCCCTGCTTAAGGCCATTCCTGTTATAATTCTCACTTAATATTTGAAAGATGCTACTCACTGATACAATAGGGGTATAATTTTTTATAGGAATAGCCAATTGATTTCTGATGGGATCTGAGACCTTCTGTACAGAAGGGAGCTTGTGATCAGTATTGTATTGTATTGTATCAGTATTGTATTTTATTGTATTGTATTCCTTGAAGGCCTTGACTGAGCAGATCAAAAACAGAGAAATGAGCCTCATACTTTGTTTTTCTAAGAAGAGAGCATTTACAACTACCTCCTAAATGTTTATACTTATACTATAGACGTGTCCAATTTTGTTTTATAGTTGTTATTTGTTTGTCCAATTTAAATAAACTAGAACTTTCTAAGAATAAGACCCTCAGTTGAAAAAATACCTCCATCAGATTGTCTGCAGGCATTTCTTTGTTTAATGGTTGATGTGGGAAAGTCAAGTTCGCTGTGAGTGGTACCACCCCTGAGCAACTAGCCCTGGAAGAAAATGAAAAAGCAAACTGAGTGATTCAGGCCAGGATGAGTTGGCCAATAAACAGCACTTCTTCATTGCTTCTTCTTCAGGTCCTACTTCCATTTTCTTTCCTTGAGCTTGTGTTTTGATTTCCCTCAGTGACGGATTATTATCTGGAAGTATTGCAGGAAATAAACTGTCTCTTCCATGAGTTTCTTGTGACCCTTGGCTTTATCACATCAACATAGCACAATTAACAAAAATCCAGAGACAGATATTGAGGTTCAATCTGAAGGTCAGCAAAGCAAAACAGCTAGTCACTGACTCTTACCTTTGTCTCAATCCCAAATAGTGATCTTGAATTCATAAATCCCCAGAATGAGACTGTGTCTGAGAGCTGCCTCCTCTGGTTTTATATTCCTCTCTAGTGCAGGAATTAAAGGCATTTACCACTACTGCTTGGTTTCTATGTCAAACTAATTTGGCTACTGGGATTAAAGGTGTGTGCCACTATTGCCTGGTCTGTATGACTGATTAGTGCAGCTGTTTTATTCTCTGATAGTCAGGAAAACTTTATATATTAAAATACAAATGAAATATCATTCTACAAACTATAGCAAAATCAACTATTCTATATTAAATCTAAGTGATCTTCTCATACACAAAATTCTAAAATCAAAATAAAAGTATTCCATGGTTTAAAAGGTCATACTAGCACTAGAATCAGGACACCAGTACAAGGGAAAATGGAAAAATGTTAGGTGTGGGAGGTCCTTCGGTCTGTGTGTTGCTTTTCTAGGTAAATGAATAAAGGAGCTGCTTTGGACTGTTGATAGAGCAGAACTTAGGTACACAGGGAACACAGAAATGAATGGTGGGAAAAAGAGGCAGAGGGAGAAGCCATGGATCCGCGGCCAGAGGTAGATGTGCTGAAACTTCACTGGTAGGCCACAACCTCATGGTGATATACAGATTAATAGAAATGGGATAAATTAATATATAAGAGTTAACCAATAAGAAGTTAGAGCTAATAAGCCAAACAGTAATTTAATTAATACAGTTTCTGTGGGATTATTTTGGGGCTAAGCTAGCCGGGTGGCCAAGATGAACAAGTGGCCCCATGCCTCCTACATATATATAGTACAAGTGTGCCTGTATCTGCATAGATAAATAGTTTAAAGAAAATGTCCTACTTAGCTGATAATGCTCTCCCCAAGGACCATGAACTATCTTATAAAAAATACCATTACCACACATAAGAAGCCTCCTCTCTGGAGGCAAAGACAGGAGGACCTCTGTTAGTTCTTGGCCAGTCTGGTCTACAAAGTGAGTTCCAGGACAGGTTCCAAAGCTACAGAAAAACCTTATCTCAAAACAACAACAACAACAAAACAGACACACACACACACAAACAAACAAACAAAAAGCTCCTTTTGAATATTTTATCATATCAGAGGAGTCCACAAACAATATAGTCTATTGCTGTTACCCTTGGTTGACTCTTACAATTTAAAGGTAAGGCCTTACTGCTGAAGAAACTGTGTACTCCAGACACAATACTCAGAGTAGACTTGGAACTGACTTGCAAGTCTCTTCCCTGAGGATTTGCTCTCAGAGTAGCAGAAGGTGCTCTATAAACTGCCAAGGGAAAGGAACAATCTGCATTCCTACACAGATGTAAATCCTATAGAAATTCTTAACAATAGGTTGAATGAACAGGCAAGAATATTAACAACATTTCTTGATGTGCCAATGAAGATAGAGAAAATTCCATGTGGACAAACCCATAGAGGCTGAACTACAGGATGCAAATTGCTGTTGATAAAGGGAATCAGTTCCCTCCTGAGATCAATTACCATAAAGGTTGTCCATTAGCAAGTGCTCAACCTTCATTGCTCAACACATAAAAGTTCAAAGTTAAATGAACTCGATGGATTATATACGCATTTGTGTGTGTGCACACATATGTGTGTATGTGCAACAATAGTAATTAAAGAAGTGATCACTAATTTGCAAGTGAAGGGAGACAGAACTTTGAGAATATAGTGTTAATGTATAAAACTCCCCGAAAATGAACCAAGAAAAAGGGGAGGAAATACACTCAAAAGTATCATACCATGTTACTAAATCAAAAAACATCCAAAAACACTCAAAAAAAGAAAATCAAAATCAAAATCTATGTCTTTAAAAGAACAAATGCTTAATTCCCTAAGCATATTCAAAAAATGCTGTAATTTTGTTTTGTTATAGAAAATCTGTATGATCAGTGGTTTAGAGCAAAGTTAACATGTCAAATACAGCTGTCATGTATAGAAAATGGAAGAAACTACACCTGTAGTCCTCACTTAAGGTTTGGAACAATTCATGGAGTTACAACTGACTATAATGTTATTGACAATTTATTAAATGCATGTTTCATGAATTAACGTTTTGAAATTTTCAATACCATTTAAGTTTTGTTTTACTTTTTCAAAAATTTCTAATAGCATTGAATGATACATCTACAGGGTTTTGAGAAACTCTAAAAACTGAATTTCAATTCAATATTCAATTTCAGTATTTTTCCCTAATATGGCCTACTATATTCTATCCACAATTACAACTGATTTAGAATAGTCTTTGAAAGAAATAAACCTTCTATTGAACATCTATTTATATTAAACTATATGCTCTGCCAACAGTCAGTGAATGCAGATGTTATTGGAATTTCCAAAGGCCAAATTGTTAATGAGGTTGGTAGAGTCAAGTAAATCTATTGAACACAGTATTGATGGAAATAGAAGCTGAATTTTCCTGCTAGCATGTGACTATGTATAGAACTTGTCATATACTCAGAATATCAGTTTTCTATTATGAATAAGCCATCACACGCTTTTAACCCTAACACTTGGGAGGCAAAGGCAGGTGGATCTCCATGAGCTCCGTGCCATCCTGGTCTACAGGGAGTGTTCCAGGACAGGCTCCGATGCCACAGAGAAAAACCACTGTCTTGAAAAAACAAAAAGAAAAGAAAATATCAAATACAAAGTTAATCTCCTCTTCTTCATTAAATTTGAAACAGAGTATTTTATCAATAACACTAAAAGGAAACCTACAGAAATCTGTTGTACTTAATCAAAAATCTAGTGTTTTGTGTATCTATTTTACATTTATTCTTTGAGAATGATATACTGTATATATTTATGATAAACTTTCTTATTCCCCCAAATCTTGACTTATTTTCCACCTCCTTACTTGCCAAATCCATATTTTTCTGTCTTAAAGCAAAAACAATTTAGAAAGTAAAATGCCATGAAATACATAGAGTCTGATTTGTCTTGGACAACCACTCCTGAGCAAGGGGCCTGTCCTGGAGTGTGGTTGTTATCCCCAGTGATATTCTTTTATAGAAAATTTACTTTCCTCTCCCGGAACCTACCATTTGTGAACAGCTTCTTGGTTAAGCATGGGACCTTGCTCCCATGTCCCCTTCTTCACGTTGGGATTTTTGTCTGACTTGAGCTTGTACAGGTCATATGTATGCTGTCACGGTCTCTATGGGTTAACATATGCATCAGCATGTGTGAATTTGTATCTGTAAAATTCTGTTCATTTAAAATAATGTGCCACCTCTGGCTCTTAAAATTTTCCAGCCTCTTCTGAATAGATTCCTAAACCATGAGGGAAGAGGTATGAGAAAGTTTACCCAATTCAGGGCTAAATATTCCAAAGTATGTCACTCTCTGCATGTGGTCTAGATGTTCATCTGTGTGTTAATTACCATGTACTTCAAGAAGTTGCTTCTCTACTGATGGAAGTGTGATATACTGAATATATGAATATAGCAATACGTCATCATGAAGCACTTTATTACTATAGTCGTTAAGCAAAGTAATAAAATAATAGCAGTAATTTTTTTCTCTGGGCCCATAATCCATCTAGTCTCATTAGTCTTTCGTTATTTGCCTCCTTAACAATATCATTTTTGCCTTTCATCTCATGGTTTGGCATTAAGCCCCATTAAAAAAAAAATTGTTGGTTGTTCCAGTAATATTTATGCCACTGTTGCTCTAATGGGCATATCTTTCAGATAAGTCATTATAGCTCAAAGGTTTCATATCTGGGTGAGAATAATAACAAGTTTTCTTATGCTGTTGTATGTTTATCACCTTCTAGCACTATGAATGCTAGCCAGTAAAGCTGATGCTTCTAGTTGGGTACTGGCTCAGCTTCTCCATGTTTGATGTCATGACTGAGGGGAAAGGAAGAAATGTAATTTTATCTATCATAAGAAATGTAATAGAATTTCAGGAAAAAAGTGGAATGCAATTTGGTTTTCCCCAAATTACCAAAGTGAATCTGATCCAGAGAGATTGTCACAAGATAATAAGATTTAAGACAATCATATCTGTAAAGCATTGTTTTTGTGCTGTTTATTTTCATTATTATATTTAAAAAGCCTTTTTATAGCAAATTTTCAACCTGCAATGGAACCTTGAAAATTTGGGGCATGTTTTATTTACATTTTTCAGGTACAAATATGGTAACATAGAAACATGACACAGAAAAGGTGAGGATTTCATTTTGTGTTTGTTTTTGTTTTTGATTTTTTTTTGGTTTTTGTTTTGTAATGCTGGACAAAGTAAAAAAAAGCAATTTCTTCAAATTGTAAATGTTTGCAATAAAGTGGCTAGTGGACAGACAATATCAGAAATACAAATGATAAAGTCAAATGGGCAAAAGTTCTCTTGAGAAATCAAGTTCTTTGTTGTATTCTCAATAGCCTGTTTTCTGGGTCTTTATTTTCATTGCAAACTAGAATTGGAACCAGAGAGATCCTTCATGCTTCATGCTTTGTGTGTTAAAGAGTTTTGAGACTTCTTCATGCTGTCAGGTAGTCATCAAAAAAAAAAAAAAAAAGAAGAAAAGAAAAAAAAAAAACAGATTGGTTTCCACTGAGAAATTCCCTCCTCAATCTTAATCAGAAATAAGGTTGCCAAAAGTCTTGGCTGACATCAATATTTACCCTAACATCTGGACAATTGTCTCAGTTAACCACCTTGTAAGTATAGCTTTTCATCCAATACAGAGTACTTAAAATCAGAACCACAGGAAAAGATGTCTAGACTCTCACTGTGGGAATCACAAAGCACATAAATTATATTTCACACGGCACAGCTGGAAATGTTTGAACAAGTCAAGGGAAGTGCGTATCCTGTGCACACAGAAATGAAACCCTAAACAGGCTATTCTTGGACCGACACTGTAGGCTTGCTGATGTATCCAGACATGTGTCTGTAAATTCAGGGGATATTTATTGTGACTTTAGCTTCTCATCTTATTTCTCTGAAACATTTAAAGTACCGCAAAATGTAAAATACTTATAAATAAGTAAAAACCACATTTTCAGAACCCTTTAAGTTGTTCCTGCCTTTTTTTCCCCTTATAGATAATACCTGCATTGTCTAAATAGGACTTAAGGCATCAACGTAGTTTTTCTATTGTTTTAAGTTATTAATGAGTTTGTCAATTTATGTTAGTACTCAGTAAAGTCTAATTAAGGATGTTCCTCTCTCTGTGACTCATTATTTACCAAAATGAACTGATAAATTGAAATGAGAACTTTCAAAGAAAAAAATTTCTGTTTTCATTTTCTCCTAAAATTAGAAAAATGACATTTTTAATAATACCTGTATTATGATAATAAAATTGAAATAGAATTTTATTATATGTGATAATAAGTATTCACAATGGTATACTTTCTATAATGTACTAGAGTATATACTATTTTGAGAAATATAACTATTCCTTTTCTGTTTTTTTTTTTTTTTTTTTTTTTGGTTTTTTGAGACAGGGTTTCTCTGTGTAGCTTTGGAGGCTGTCCAGACACTAGATCTTGTAAACCAGGCTGACCTCAAACTCACAGAGATCTGCCTACCTCTCCTCCAGAGTGCTGGGATTAAAGGCATACACCACCACTGCCCAGCTGAGGTATATAACTTTTATAAAAGATTATAAAGTTATAAATAAATATCTTTGTATGATTACCTCATAAAAGTTAGTCCTTGAAAGTTTCCTTTCTATCTAATTTGTTAAATTTGAAAGTTTTTATTAATAAAATGATTTCATTCTCACAATTACCTCATGAATATTGCATTTCATTAATTTGTTTTATTAAACATTGATGTGATTAAATTTTAATTTTATCCAATTACATACATGTTAAAATGTTAATATTTAGCTATTGGCTTTCCATTTCCAAAAACTACCATCTAGGCATCACCAATTTTTGTAAAAGGAAAAAATTACTAACAAAATGAATTAGAGGTCTATGGATCTGCCAGAAAGGTGTTTTTCCCACTTAAACATGAAAATCTTACAATCCCTGGAATAGACAGAAAATTTGTTGCATTAAAACTTAAAATATGCACAAGCATGGTTGGATCTTCAAAGAGAAAATGAAGCAAGTGCTGCTTACTAAACTCCAAATTTCCCTAACTTAGCTGCATGTGGTAGATGTCCCTCTATAATTTAGAGGAAAATCTGTTTACTGAAGGGCAAACTTCTGGTCTGAGGTTTCAGATCTCTGTTATTTGAAACAAAAAGAGCAGTATCTCATTGGAAATGTATCAATTATAGAATACAAAGCACAATATTTATTTCAAGTAAGGGCAGAAAGCACACTAACTGTCAATATTCCAATCATTTTTTTCCTGGATTATATTTGAATGTTGAAAGTGTAAAGTCAAATAAAAAATAATTTCAGAGCACAGCTAACTGAGTTGTGCTTGCTCCCACCTTTAATTTCACCATTTTGAGGTCTTTCTCAAAATATAATTTTCCATTATATTGACACAGTCCGTTCTTTTTCCAATGATGATTACTTCCTATGTAGAACATAATGACTACTAAAAGAGATTAAATAAGTTACCAAAGACCAAAAAGAAAAAAATAGTTTCAGAGTCATTATATATTAATTGTAAATAATTCATGTCAATGGAATAATTATGGAAAGTTAATTTTTAATACTTTAATTTCAAATGTACTATTGACTGGGAAGATATAATCAATTAGCTTTGGACAAAAGAAAGAGCAATTCATAATGTTAACTATGTATCTATGTGTGTATAATCTTACATTCTGAATAAAGTTTCTTAAAAATAATCTTGAAATTTATTGAACTTACAATAAATTTATTGAGCTTACTGTAAAAGGTATTTTCTAACTCTTGTCCCATATACTTGTCCTTCATCTTAAATCCATCCCTGTCTTAGCAAAAGGGTTTATCACATTAGTAACTAGTGCCCATGTACATATATAATGTCGATACTGTCTTTTCCTTCATTACACCTGTCTTCTGATACCATATTTTTTTTCTGTCAAGCACAAATTCTCCCTGTCACATTCATAGCTAACTACTAGACATCCATAAAATCTAGCATCCTGAAAGCTAGTTATGCCTACAGATTGTTTTCATATTGCCTTTGCATGTAATGCACATGTGTAAGCACATAACTTAACCCTTGTTTTTGCTTCTGGTGATGTCCAGATACTAATAAATGTGGAGAGCCCATTCTCTCTCCATCATTGAGCTGCCCAAACTTATATAGCTTTATATATTAATGTGGTACAGACCCATGATTGTTTGTTGGGTTAGGAGGTGGCCATGTGAAAAAACATAAAGGCCCGAGAAAGAGGAAAGCATCCTTCTCTATTGCTGTACACTTTTTTTTATCTTAAGGTGAGCTTTTAAATTAACTGGACTTCTATTTAGCTATTATATTTGAGGATATGCACATTTCTCCTTCCCAATGCTGGAATTGGGATCTAGGAATCTGCCTATATTTTTATTTTTTAATGAAAAGGTTAAAATCCTATGCATTAAAAATAAGTCACTCATAATACTTATATAAAGGTCATACCTCCTCTAAAACCAACCACACTAGGCAAAAAAACAAAAACTGCTGCTCTAAAACATCTGGCTAGAATCTTATATCAGACCTATAACCTCTGAAATAAATCCACATGCCAAGGTTACATCACTCATACATACATACATGCACATGTGCACACACACACACACACACACACATACACACACACAAAAACAAACGTCAACATATGTTCTTTATTAAAAACATTTAAATATAAACCAGGGAAAAATGATTGGAATATTGACATAGTCCAATAGAAATGTTTTCCAATGGGAATCTTCTGGATGAATACCTGAATACGTTGTTTAACAGAAAGCTTATAAGCATGATAAGAGAATGAAAGGAGTTTAAAGACAACACGAGCAAATGCCAGAACTAACTTAAAGTAAACAGCTTTAAACTCCCAAGTAGAGTCCATGAAAAGGCAAATATTTTGCTGGATGAAATCATGAAAACAATTCAAGATTGAAGACTGAATTCAATAAAAGAAATACTGAAGAAAACTCATAAGCGTGTAATTTAAATTTTTGATAATGCACTTAGAAAACAGAAAAAACCTTTACAGTAGAGTAGATGAAGTAAAAGATAGTATGTCAGGACTTGAAGAAAGATGAATTAGATAATTCAAACAAAGAAAATAACTTATTTTTAATCAACATTGCTTAGTAATGTAACATTATTAAGGAGATTTTCCAAAATTTCACATATAATAGACTTTCAGGTAAGAATAAAAAATCAACATGCTTGACTTACAAATGTTGCAATGAAAAGTAATAACATGTATTTTCAATCACAAGGAAATAAATTAAAACAGTATTGAGGGCTAGAGAGAAGGCTTAAAAGTTAAGAATTTGCTTCTAAGTTTGAAACCTAATTTTAATCTGAGCTTAACTAAAGATGAAATGAGAGAAGATTTCAGCAACTTTTTCTGGGATCCACATATGTACCTGTGCAAAACAAACAAACATACAAATAAATAAATAAAATAGAAAGCAAGAAAAGAAAAATCCTAGCTTAGCTCATTTTAGGAGAGAATTATAATTCTATCAGATTTCACCAACCCTCCTCAATTTTTTCCATAAAATAGATACAAATGAACAGCATGTAATTCTTTTTAAAAAGCCACACTTACCCTAATAAGACATAAACCATACAAAGACAGACCAATGTTTTTAGGAGCACATATGCAAATATTCTCAACAAAATTTTTGCAAACCAAATTCAAGAATACAACAAAATTTCAACAAATCCAGCTTCAATCCATTAGATCTATAATGATGACCTGTCTGGAAGATACAATTTGTACAATAGTAACACAAATCTTATGAGATGTCTGGTTAGATTTAAGTCACTGTTTGAGTTGGAACCCATCCATGCCTGAAACTGTTTTGAAGTTGTCAAAGAAAGAAGACTAGATAGACTGGAGCCTTTGAAAAAATAAATATCACTGCTTTGCTAAATGTACGTAGCAATAGAATGACTCCTAAGGATATTCTGCTATACTTATAGATCTGTGATTCACTCAGCCTTCTAGAGGGAAGCTTTCACCTGTAGTATATGAGAAGAAACATAGAGATCCACAGCCAGATAATGCACAGAAAATAAGAGATCTTGGAACACTCAGTCACAATGGGACATCACCGTCAAATACTACCAGTCAGCGCTCAAGGAACCCTGCATTGTAATGAGGCCACTTGTTCCTTTCCCGGATGCTGAGAAGCCCAGACACGAAATAATCACATAGAAACTATATTATTTAAACCACTGCTTAACCAATTAGCTCTAGCTTCTTATTGGGTAACTCTTACATCTTATTTTAACCCATTTCCATTAATCTGTGCATCACCACAAGGTCGTAGCCTACCTGCAAAGTTTCAGCATATTTCAAAGTTTCAGCTCCAGCAGCAACTCCATGGCTTCTCTCTGATTCTGCCTCCTTTTTCCCAGCATTCAGTTTAGTTTTCCCTGCCTAGATAAGTTCTGCCTTGCTAAAGGTCCAAAGCAGTTTCTTTATTCATTAATGGTAATCACAGCATACAGAGGGAAATTCCACATCACCTTCCTTTTTCTGTTTAAATAAAAAAGGGTTTTAACTTTAACATAGTAAAATTACATAAAACACTTATCAAGCAAGAATTATAGTTGCAATATTTATATCTATTTTATCTTTATCATAACTAAGGAAAACTATAACTATATATATATTCTTCAACTCCATCAAAGACTCCAGAAGGATATAATATTATCTAAATAAAAAGAAAGTGCATTATAAGCAACTTCCAAAACTCTAGAATTGACAGAGACATCTTGCTGCCTGAATAGTCATCCAAAGTTCTTCTGTGATATTGAGACATCAATCTTCAGCCTCCAGTCCCATAGTATTCAGCAGAGATTTCCATGAAGCAGGTAATTTCAAAGACAGTTCTGCCTATATTAGCAGTTTGTCAGTCACTTTCTTCTGTGTCCTGCATAATGTCTAGCAGACTTTTTCTATTTTTTCATGAAACAGGAACCCCAAAAGACCATCTCATCTTTAGGTAAGTTCAGAAGTCATTTTTTTTGTGGGTCCTGAATGTCCAGTTTATCAAGAAGTCCAGGAAAGAGCAGTTTTGTGCCGAAATGGATAACCAACTCCATAAGGAGACTCTTCGATGCCCATCTTCCTCTTGAAGTAATTGATGCTGCCAGAAGCAGACGTGTTTCATTGTCATGAAAAGTCCTAAATTATTAAAACATTTAAATGCCATATTCTGAAGGTCTCTGAAACATTTGAGGAATACATTTCTAACTGAAATATATCTCTATATATCTATAAAACCTAACTAATATGACCACAAGATTGACTATTATTGATGACTGTCTACCCATATTTCTTAATTATACAAACACAAACAATATATTAATCAAGAGCAGAAATATATGTATATGTAACAAAACTGACCTTAAATTTGTAGCTATAGACCAAGATCCATACTAATACAAATCTCTATAGCATATCCCTTTAAATGTAAACAAACATTTACAAACAATATTTTGGAATATGGGCTAGTTCTCTCCAAAATGCTTCCAACTATTCATTGGGTAAAGTAATTTTTGGGGGCTGTTCACTGTGACCCTTTAGTGAACATCAAACCACATTAGTTTGGATAAATTCTATAGGTTCTCCTCTTCTGTGGAAACAAAAGCAGAACCTCTTCTCCAAGGCTCAAACTTTGAAGACAAGATACCTTTAAAGTGTATATGTTGGTTTTATTTTAGCAATCCCCAGAATCAAACTTCTCTCTGCAGCCAAAATACCAAAGAAAATACAACAATATCCATAATCCAGATTCTCTTTGCATATTCCATCTTTATGGGGCTTATTTTTCTTTACTCCTTTAAATCTATGACTGTACTCTGTTTAAAGAATTTACTTTTGTTCCACCATTTCTATATTCCTTTTCTTTTCTTTCCCAAGCCTAAATACATTTTCCAACACTGTGACTTATTTAGAGGTCTTTTCCATCTGAATTTGTCTTTATTCTGTATCCGTAATCATTTTCTGACCAGATGGCTTCTTAAAATGTTAAGTGCTTCTTAAAAACTTAAGCTGCATCATTGCTAGGGGAAATATGACACTACCTGCTTGTCCCACCCAGTCCAGCATGGCCCAATTGTTTGCTGCTTCTAAGAGCCAAGTACATTGCCCCATTTTTAGAAACACAGCTGGTCTATTTTGCCATTAAGCAAGTTGTAGCATGTTGCTCACAGATCCCATTTAAATGCTAAATAACCAGATCTTCTGAAAGAGTTAGAGTTCAAAACAGTGTGGCTTACTTTTTCTGCTACTACTGAATCAGGAAAACATCTCTTAAAGGAGCCATGCCTATGCTTGCTTCTAGCAAACAGAGCCCACCCAAGAAAATGCTGCTACCAAACCATGCTTAACTCTGTTTTTTAGTGTCCAGGATTCTTTTTTAAGCCTTCTCAGGTTTTATGTGGATTTAGTGAAGCACATTGAGGTGCCAATTTGTTGGAGGGAGGCTGCTTGTTTGTTTCCCAGCTGCCCAGCAGCTCGCACCCAAAATAACCACACAGAAACTGTATGAATTAAATCACTGCTTGGCCCATTAGCTCTAGTTTCTTATTGGCTAACTCTTACATCTTAATTTAACCCATCTCCATTAAACTGTGCATCACCACAAGGTTGTGACCTACCAGCAAAGCTTCAGCATGTCTGTCTCAGACAGTTTCACCATGACATCTTTTGGACTCCACCTCCTTTTCCCCAGCATTCAGTTTAGTTTTCCCTGCCTAGTTAAGGTCTGTCCTGCTAAAGGTTCAAATCAGTTTTGTTATTCATTAATGGTAATCACAGCATATAGAGGGAATTCCACATCAACCTTGTGCAAGAGAAGGCTCATTGATTATAAGAGCCAGAGGGATAAAGGACACCAGGAAATAAAACCTATATAAAGTAGGACCAATGTACTTATAAACTCACAGAAAGTATGCCAGCATGAACAGGTGCTGCACCTTTCTGCAATATATGGAGTCCAAAAACTGGGAGAGGTAATGAATATGTACCCAACCCTGATGTAGAGACTATCTAAAATTGATTCTACTGCTAATAATAGTTTACAAATGAAAAATAAAATTTTTGAAGAGTACACTGGATATACAAACCACTATCAAGGACAGTCCTTTTATCCAGCAGATGACAAACACAAAAAATTCAAGGGCAATTTTAGAGGTTCTTTGTCTCATAAAGATTTGACAGAGCTTGTGTTGTTTTGTTTTATTTAACATTATTTGTCCTTTGTGTATATATTATGGTTCCAGGCTTTATGTTTCCATGCAAATTTTATGTTTGCAAAACTGCGTGTCTGTGTGTTTATATGTTCCTTATGGTTTTTCTTTGACCCTTTTTACTTCCAATTGTTTGTTTTGTCCTATTCCAGAATTGCTTGTTTTGGTTTTATTTCATTATTTATATGTCATTTTGATGTCTAAGGAGAGATTAAAATAGGGAGGAAATTTAGATGTGGAAGGCAAGTGCAGAAGGTCAAGAAGGAGTTAGGGAGGGAAAAACATGATGAGAACATATTGTTTGAATAAGAATCAATTCTCAAAAAAAGCAAAATAGAGAAAGCTGGAATATTACAAGAAAGATACAATTATTTTCATTTAGATAAATTGAATTAATCAAAGAAAGAATTATGATTTTGAATACAAATTAATTTTATAGACCTTAACAACTTCTCAAACATTTGAAAAAGTGATTACCAGAGTAATTTAATTTGATCTAATTAAAGAAGTTAAGAAAAGAAAGAAGTAAATAAGAATTAATGAAATTTCTCATAAAGACACTATACTGTAAATCAGTAGAAGCAGATAAGAGTGCAGTCTTCTAATATTTATGCTGATATAAATAAACATGTTTTATGCTGAAACTCTAAAATTATTTCTGTACATTGGATAATGATATTTGTGGTGTTTTAGAAGAAAACGACTTACAAAGGGAGTGGAACTACTAAAGATGTGGCCTTGTTAGAGGAATTGTAGGGGCAGGCTTTGAGGTCTCTTGTTCAAGCTTCCCTCAGTGTGACTGTCAGTTGACTTCCTGTTGCATGCAAGATGTAGCCCTCTCAGCTCCAGCACCACATCTGCCTACCTGCTCCATATCCCCTGTCATGATGATAATGGACTGAACCTCTGAAACTGTAAGTGTAAACCCCAGTTAAATGTTTTCCTTGTAAGAGTTGCAATGGGCATTGTGTCTCTTCATAGCAAGAGAAAAACCTTAACTAAGGTTCTATCACACAATCACATTTCTGCTAACCATGTACTTAGAATTAAGGTATGTTCCTGTTTAACTAGAATATATAATTTTTAGAAGAAAGGATATAGTCAATCCCTGAATAAATTTTTATGTTATTGTCAAAAATGATTTACGTACATGGTGATCTTGTTGTTTTAAATGAACTCTTACTCAAAATATGACTTGGTCAAATTTATGCACATAATTGTCTAAGATATGTCTACATGCTATCTAAAGTGAGTTACCACTTTCTTCTTGATTAACATTCCTCTGTTCATCTATTTACTTGTACTTTTTTTCAATTCATTTTTGTATATTACTCATACATATAATATGATTATGTTGAAAATATTTACTGAAAATCTTGTCTAATGATATGATTTCTTATCTTCTTATGTCCTTACCACCAAAACAAATAAAATCTTCAAATGGAGATACTACTACACTAATAAAGTCTTCCCCTCTACCTTAAGAAACTAAGATCTATTCAGTGAAATCTAATGTGGAGTAGACTGGCTGACATCACAAAATAGTTTGATAAATTCCTCAAGTGATAAATTACTCAATTCCTTAAGGCAGTGAGTCAGATAGTCTCTCAAAATGAACCATGCAACAGCCTTTCTTCATAACACTGAATAGAAGAATAGTCATAATCTAATATTAAAATAGATAAAATGAGACTTAAAAATTAATCTGACTTTTTTAAACCAAAAAGTATTATCTATACATGTATGTTCTGACACTGTTCCTGAATTCACAGATGTGACTCAACTTGCCTTTCTTATTGGTCTATACTTATATAAATAGCACACTGAATATGTAAATAAAAAGACAACTTTAATTAATGAAATTCTCAGTAGAGCTCAATAAAAATCAATAAAAAATAAGAAAGAAATTTTCTGTGTCTCATTTGAAAGACAATCTGCACAATACTTCCCCCATTGTAATTTATACAACAAAAATATCAATATATGTCTTATCTTAGAATTAAAAGCAAAACATCATGATATTAATTCTGTTGATACAGGTACTCTTAAGCTATGAATTTACATTCACTTAAACATTATTTATATTTAATAAAAATAATTACATTAAAAAATCACAAATATCAGGACCTGAACAATAGAAGATATAATTGGATTAAAAGATATTGTTTTTAATTAAAGGTATTCAAAATGTTATGGTATAATATATTTAGTGCATATGAAGTATCTTACTATTTTCTGAAATTATCAGTCTTGTTGATTTTGTTATATTTAAACTCAAACGTCTTCCCTTTCATCCCTAAAAGCTACTTTGAGGAAAGTACAAGAATAATATAGACTAGCTCCCCTTTAGATGCAACCATTCAACTCACAGTTTCAGTTCCCTGTCATCAATCATGGATCAATTATATTGAATGAGAAATAAAAAAAAATTCAGGTGTTTTTAATTGTATTGTATAGTACTTCTAGAATTGATTAATACTTCTTTCTTAGGGTTTCTATTACTATGAACAGACACCATGACCATGGCAACTCTTACAAGGAAAATATTCAATTGGGGTGACACAGTTACAGTTTCAAAGATTCAGACCATTATCACAATAGCAGGGAACATGGAGGCATGAAGGTAGACAAGATGGTGACTGTATCTTGATCACATGACAGTAGGAAGTGGACTGAGGCACTGAATTTCAGAGTTTTTAGAACTGTAAAGTGGGTGCCTTTGTCTGTATTATTTCCAAGTTGGAAAGTCTCTCAAGACATAATTACTGTCATCCTCTCTCTGTCCATCTTCTGATGTTATGACAGACTACATGGATTGAGAAATTTGTAACAATAGACATTGATCAGACTCGGGTTCTAGAGATGGCTAAATTAAGAAATATGACCTCTTCATTTAGAAAGAGATATTAAGACATGGTACAGTTCTGTAGAAAGTTGGCAGGGGAAGGTAATGGTAGAATATGTTGAGAGTTAGATAGGAAGTGGATTAGATCAATATACATTGCATGCATGTATGAAATTCTCAAATAAAAATTGAAAAGAATAAGAGAAGGGTCTCTTGGACCCATCCGATTTAACAGGAAAAACGTTGTTGATCCTGGTATCCCTAAAAACAGATGGAGCCCAGTCCATTTTTGTGGTCAGTGTATCTGTGACCTAATCCCTCTAACCAGTGTTTCTCAACCTCCTGAGCTATGAGATCCTTTAATACAATTCTTTATGTTGTGACCCAAAACCATGCAATTATTTTCATTGCTACTTCATAACAGGAATTTTCTACTGTTATGAATCATAATGTAAATATCTGTGTTTTCCAATTGTCTGATGTTACCACTGTGAAAGGGTTATTCAACCCTCAGTAGGTCATGACCCACAGTTTAGAAACCACAGCTTTAAACACTACATCTCTTAATATTGTTGCATTATGTTTCCATATTATAGCCTTGGGAAACAAACTCAAACCACAGTGCTATCTTAGGGAATATCAGTGATTCTGTTTCTTTTTTCCTTCTTACCCCTACATTTCAGAAAGGGTAATTCATAATTATTCATTTTATTAAAAGACAAACAGTACTCAGTTGACTTTTGTTGTAACGCTAGAATATATTCATGATCAGTCTCAGTCGTAATAATTTTTCGGTAAACTCACTATTTTAGGAAATTATTTTAGGAAAACTAATGAGAATTTAAATTTATCAAATTATGACTAAAAATAATTCCATAAAAAACAAACTAACTTAAAATATTTTAATCAATTGTCTACTCAATATTTTTTTCTTTTCTTGATGCAAGGAACTTTTTCAAGACAGCTTTGCACTCTTTATTAATAGTCTTGGAACTTTTTTGTGACTTATTTATTTCTGCTATGACAATATATTCATAGAAATTCAGCAGTCTGGAACATATTAATACTAAATTTATATTGTAAATAATTAGGACTGGACAAGAAATATAAATCAGCAATCTCTTGGACCAACTCATTTTATGGCTCTAATTTACAATCAGATTACCCTTCTACAACTTTAGGATCATTGTCACAACTATAATTTTCTCTTTAAGTGTTGTTCATAGCTAAAGTTTTAACTTTGCATTACATTCAGTATATAAGTAGCAAACAGGGTTGTAAATAAATTTGTTTTATATTAAGAATAGATGAAGATAATATCCAGATTTTCATAAGTTCCTAAATATTTGAAAAGAAGAAGACTTTATTTCTATCCACTCACTTTTGGTTTTAGCAGACTTTGTATGTGGAGTTTTCTGATATCCCTCTTTTATCTTTCTTCTCTTGGTTACACTTATATAGCAATGTTAGATTTGCATGCTTGTGTCACACACAATAACCCAAGATCCAAACAAATATATATTATTCATATCTATATCATATCCCCCTTTAAATGTAAAAGAAAATTTATAAACAATATTTGGGAATATGGGCATAGTTTTTTCTCTCCAAACCTCTTCCTGCTATATGGGGGTGCTGTTACTCAGGTCTCTCATGGTATATCCTGTGTGCTGGATTTATCTCAGTCAGCAGTTGGATGAAGTTATTTTTTGAGGGTGTTCATGGCAACCTTTCAGAAGGGTGTGGTCTATCAAACCATATTGGTCTAAAAACAATCCACAGGTTCTTATATCTGTGAAAACAAAAGAAGAATCTCTTTTTCCAAAGCAACATGTCCTTAGACCCAAATTTGGAAGTCAAGATACCTTTATAACTTTTGCTTGATGATCTTGTTTGCTTCCAACTTCCAGGAGGTTCTGTGTATGCTTTCTTTGGGTTCACCTTGTTATTCGGCTTCTCTGGGCTTGTGAGCTAAGTGCTAAGTGTCCTTTATTTTATAGCTAGGGTCCACTAATGAGTGAGTACATACCATAATCATCTTTCTGGGTTTGGGTTCCCTCACTCAGGATAGCGTTTTCTATTTCCATCCATTTGCATGCAAAATTCAAGATGGAAGCCAGGGGGCGGGGATAGAGGTGGGAGGTAGGGGAGCAGGGGAAGGGGAGAGGGGGAAGGAGCAGGGAGAAGGACTGGGGAGAGCTTGGGGGAGTGGGAGGGTGAAGATGGAAGAAAGGTGG
>PVIU01011342.1:0-20597 GCA_004026605.1 Ondatra zibethicus
ATACACTCACACACACATATACACTCACACACACACATACACTCACGCATACACACATACACTCACGCACAATATACATATATAAACATAATTTAAAAGTATGTAAACTGTGCACCAAGAACTTGTTTTCATTTCATTTGTCCCAACTACCCAGATTCCTACATTTTATAACCAAAGGTCTCAAAATACTAGTCATATTTTTGAGTTGACACCATACTTTCAAAGTTTATTTTTATCTGAATTGATATATTCTATGAATAATGTTAAACTAATTTATCATTCTTATTAGAAATGGGTATTTTAAATTTTTCCAAACATGAATAATTTTCTTGTTGTTCACTGACATATAATATTCTGTAGTCTGGAAGCTATATAATTAATATCAATAAAAGCCTTTCTGAATGCTGATGCTGGTGATAATATAATTAGCAGTGTAATGAGTAGTTTCATGCATAGGTATGCATGTCTCTGTGGATAAATTCCATAAATTTTATTTATATTCAGTAGGTATGTAAACTATTTTAATAGGTTTTCTCTGCTAGATTATTAATAACTAATATATAATAAGCAATTTAAGGTAATCTCTATTTCCTATATGTTTTTCAACATTTTCTCTTTCTCTCTTGGCAAATCATGTGATGTTGTTCAAGAGCTGCAGGGAAATTATATCAAAGAGAATTTTATTTTCAGTAGCTGAACAGTTCAATGCCAGAGTATCTGTAGCTGGTGAAAGTGGGAGCTACTGTGTTGCCTTATAATATGGCATAAGGCAGATGGGCCAGAGAAGAGAAAAGGGGAAGGCTTTCTATGATGATTTGAAAGAAAATGGCCTGCAAAGGGAGTGCTACCTTAGGAGGTGAGGCCTTGTTGGACGAAGTGTGCTGCTGTGGGGACTGGCTTTGAGGTCTCTTTTACTCAAGCTTCTTTCAGTGTTATTTGTCTGTGGCCTTCCTGTTGCTGGCAAGATGTAGACTCTCAGAGCTCCGGCGTCACATCTGCTTGCACATCACCATGCTCCTCGTCAAGATGTAGACTCTCACAGCTCCGGCGTCACATCTGCTTGCACATCACCATGCTCCTCCTCATGATGATGATGCACTGAACCTCAGAAAGTGTAGGAAGCTGCTCAATTAAATGTCTTCATTATAACAGTTGCCATGGTCATAATGTCTCCTCACAGCAATACAACCCTATCTAAGACAGTTTCCTTAATTTTCTTTGTTTTTTTTTCTCTCTCTTTCTCTCTCTCCCTCTCCCCCTCCCTCCCTCCCTCCCTCCCTCCCTCCCTCCCTCCCTCCCTCCTTCCCTTCCTCTTTTAAACCAGGGACACTGTCATTAGGTGGCTCATGTTCTGATTTTGCTGGACACAGTCCACCAAGTAGCTTTTACAGATTGAAGTCAGTTAGCTTGGCCCAGCTACAAAGGCTTAGCCTGGCTGTTGTATTATGGTCCCACAGTTTTAGCATCTTGGAGTTGCCCACGCTCTTAGAATTTTCTGAAATGGCTTGGGCCTTGAATCTCCACTATGTATTGATGTAGTTCTGCCTATCTGTAGCCCTTATGCTAAGACACTTCCCAGGTACCCAGCTTGCTTGGAACAGCCATTAAAATCTGTGTGGAGGTGATCTGAACCTCAGACTTTATTTATCTATGGCATCAGAACTAAATTGATGTTATCCATGTTCATTGCTTGTGCCCTCCACAGCAGCAGGGTGAGGGGCTCTGATTGTCGTTATCATGGCCAAGAGCTTGAAGAGCACTCACCAGGGATCAGAAGGCAGAGATCCAAGGCAGAGAAGAGCCCAGTTCTGCCGATGTTCTGTGCCTGTACCCTGATGGTCTTTCTGCCTAGAGATTTACGATGTAACAGTATTGACAGTCTTGAAAATGTCATTAGTGGCATTCTCCCATTGTTAAAGACAATGGTTCCTAGCTCTTGTCTACCCATTGTTATAAATAACCTTTATAGCAAAAAGTTGCTTAGCTACCCTTGGTTTCTCTCTAAAATACTCTGTTTTCATTATTAGGCCAGACTGAAAACTGATCCTTTCATTTGGCTTTCTTATTCATTTTAAATTTCACCTTTTCCCCCATTTCTTTTTAAAAAATAAAAAATTACATAATTTCCTCCCTTTCCTTTACACAACCTTTCTCATGTATCCTGCCACCCCTTTGGTCCCTCTTGAATACATGGCCTCCTTTTCTGTAGCTGTCACACACACACACACACACACACACACACCTGATTATATCCATGTCTATTTTAGTCTATTTCATATTTACCTGTACATATGATATTTTAGAACAGACCACTTGGCATTAGGTGATCTCTTAAGGGGCTGATCCCTAGGGAGGACTATTTCTTTCACTCTTAGTATCCCTTTGTTTCCTATAATTTTTATTTGTGGGTTGGCTCTGTGAGATTTTTCCCTACCAAGTTAGTATGTCTATTGCTGTTGTGCTTGTTCATGTCGTATGTAGGCTGCCATAATGTTGGTGTGACATGAGTAAAGCTTTACTGTCACTTCTACGAGACACACACTCACAACAGCCGACCTGCTTTTTTGTCTCTCAAAACCTTTTCACCCCCTTTCTGTTTGACTTAGGTGCAAGAGTCATGTTGATACATCATTTGGAGCTGGGCCAATCACAATCATTTGTTCCTTGTATTATAGCTAATTATAATTTTCCTTAATGCCCCCCCCTTATTGTAAAGAGAAGCATCTTTGATCAGGGGTGAGAGCAGAAGGTATCTGCAGGTATAAGAATAAGTATTTAGCCTTTATGAATTATGCTGGCCTAGAACATGCCAGACAGTAAGTTTTTCTGTAAGATCCATGACCTTGCTATCCCCCATGGTTTGGCTAGGTTTCTAGAACCAGATGTAATTTCCTTCCTGTTAAGTAGATATACAGCAAATTATCCAGCTGTTAATTACCAAGATACACCGTCACACCCTTAGCTTTTTCGTTCCATGTTATTTGTAATTATAGTTCATAGGTGTCACAGAACAGTGGATATTGGTTGTTTGCCTTCCTTGGAAGCTTGAGTTGTGTCTTCCGGTTCTTAGGAAGAAGGCTTTCAGGTCAGATTCAACTCAGATCCTCCAGGTTTTCTGTGCTTAGTGCATGGAGTATTCAGTAATACTGACTTACCTTCAACAACTTGAGATCTATCAAGTGCAATAGTAATAACAGATTGCTTGGATTTAGACAGTGAGAAGAAACATGTCATGACTGTTAGTGAGGATTTTATTAGATACTTTATGTCTCTTTGGATAATAATTATCAACGCAAATATGATAACTTCCTTAGAACTATATATATGTATGCAAACAAACTTACATGTATTATATGTAATTTAGGTGAATAATAATATGGTTACTTATGTCTTTTCAGACCTCCTTAGAATGACTTTCCTTCCCTGACTCTAATTAAAGCTCCCCTTACCCATTTTTCCTTTCCAATCACTTGTAACTTTCTATTCCCTTCCTTCTGGTTCTGTTATTACCTCTTCTTCCCTTTTTACTTTTTGTTTTAGTAGTTTCTCTAGTATACATAATCACATTGGTAGATTTCAAATTAAGAAACAAGGATAAGAGAGAATTTTTTTCTTGTGTCTTGTTGGATGGTAATGTAACTATGCAGCTCCTTCAATATTTTGTCTAGGAACTTTCCCCCCAGGTATCTTAAATTTATCTCTTCTAAGTTTTGCCTTTTAACTGGTCCTCAGGCATGAACATAATTCAGTCAAGTTTTTTTATAACTTTGTAACAAGGATAAGTCCTCATTTACTCCAGAGATCTCATCTGAATTACTTCTACTGTACATATTTCTACCAACATTTTGATAATAAGGACTTAAAAGGTATCTAAAATACCCTAGACAATCTCTCAGTTATGTCCTCCTGACCTTCTGTCAGCACCACATGTGATGTTTTGATTATGGTGAAGAGTTCTTTGCAGAATTCACTTGAATTATTCAGGCTCCAACCCACTATACAATTTGAAAAACTATTCACATTTTCAGATGTTTGTTGCAGAATAACTGCATTTCTCAGTTTTACTCCGTAGTCTTTTGTTACTATAATTAAACACTATAAAGTGAAGATTGCGATTAAAAAATATGTTTTTTTCTGAAGTTTGGAAGCCTAAGGTACAGGAAACAAACAGGTCCCTATGTGTTGTATCATCCCATGGTAGAAAGGAGAAGGGCAAAGCAAAAATAAATGAAGGGAATGGGGGCAATATTGTATTTCCAAGGAGTCTTTTTGTCCTGGACATTAATCCATTCCGACAATAATATTTTAATCATTCAAAAAGGCAGAAAACTAATAATCAGTCACTCCATAAACATTCTACTTCCAAACACTGTTGTACTGGATGTTAAATGAATGATCATTCTGGACATATTTAAACGAGCGCAGTAACCAATATTTTAGTATGTTTGACCCAATCAGTGGAGGATTCCATGTAGGAGTACTTGTGCATCTGTAGCTATAAAATTAATTTGTAAATACATCATGTTCTTCTTGCTCTTCTTATGAATTGTTTTCTCTTTTCAATAGTTTTCCCTACACAGAGCAAAAGTTACTGGAGGAAGTAACAGTCACCAACAATTTATTTAAAACATCTTGAATTGTGATTTTAATCTACACAATATTGAGGTAAATTAAAGCTGATGATGATCCATAGCATAGCATGATTAGGTACACGTCGGTGGCTATGCCCATATGTTGTCCTTTGCTTTCATGATTTCTGGTATTTCTCATAATGTGTATATATTAATAGAGTATTATTTAATTATTCCTGAAAGTTTAAGAAATTGTGATGACTTTTTACTATATAATGAAACCTATATAGCATCTTTATAGACAGAAAATCAGTGGGGAAGATCAAAGTTTGAAGAAGAATGTCCAGAAAACATTTCGTGGTGCCAGTTAGTAAGTAGATGTGCAATCATTTGAGTGAAGTATAACTGAAACAAAAATGACCAAAAACAGAGGCTGATACATACTGGTGATTTTAGAGAACCTCAAAAACCAAGGACATGAGCTTAAAATACAATAAGAAGTTTGAGAATTTCCTTTTCCACAATTAAATGTAGTCCTGACCCACAAAATCTGCCTTCCACCACTTTGTGAAGATTGAGAGCCAGTTTCTTTCTTGTGTCTACTTCATTAAAAATCTAAATAGATATTCATCTTTAACTACAATTTTATCATTTTATATGCATGGGTGTATTTGCTGTATGTATGTTTGTGTACCACATGTGCGCCTGATGCCTGTTGGTGACAGAAGTATTGGACTCCATTTTTTTATTGGATTATTTTTCTTTTTGATGACCAGTTCTTGAGTTCTTTGTATATTTTGGAGATCAGACCTCTGTCTGATGTGAAGTAAGTGAAAATCTTCTCTCATTCTGTGGGCTGTCGTTTTGTCTTGTTGATCCTGTCCTTTGCTTTACAGAAGCTTTTCAGTTTCAAAAGGTCTCATTTATTAATTGTTTCTCTCAGTGTCTGTGCTGCTGGGGTTATATTTAGGAAGTAATCTTCTGTGCCAATGCATTCAAGTTTATTTCCCATTTTCTCTTCTATAAGGTTCAGTGTGGCTGGCTTTATGTTAATTTCTTTGATCCATTTGTACTTGAGTGTTGTACATGGTGATAGATATGGGTCTCTTTTCATTCTTTTTTTCTTTTTATTGCTTTATAAATAATAACATTCAAATTTTCCACTTCCTCCCCTCCTCCCATTTCCCTCCTGCTCACACACTCACCCTTCCCTCTTCCCCTCCAGTCCAAAGAGAGGACAGGGTACCCTGCCCTGTGGGAGATCCAAGGCCCTCCCCTTCTATCCAGGCTTAGGAAGGTGTGCATCCAAATAGTCTGGGATCCCAAAAAGCCAGTACATGCAATAGAGACAAATCCCAGTGCCATTATCATTGGCTTCTTAGTCAGCCCCAATTGTCAGCCACATTCAGAGAGTCCAGTTTGATCACATGCTCATTCAGTCCTAGTCCAGCTGGCTTTGGTTAGCTCCCATTAGATCAGGCACACTGTCTAAGTGGGTAGACCAACCCCTAGTGGTCCTGACTTCCTTGTTCATCTTCTACCTTCTTCTGCTCTTCAACTAGACGTTGGGAGCTCAGTTCAGTGCTCCAATGTGGGTCTCTGTCTCTATCTCCATCGCCGGAAGAAGGTTCTATGGTGATATTCAAGATAATCATCAATCTGGCTATGGGACAAGGCCAGATCCGGCACCCTCTCCTCCACTACCCAGGGTCCTAGCTGGGGTCATCCCCGTGGACACCTGGGAACTCCTCTAGATCCAAGCCTCTTGCCAACCCCAAAATTGCTCCCTTAATTAAGGTATCTTCTTCCCTGCTTCCATATCCGCCTTTCCTCCATCTCTACTATCCCACTTCCCCAAGCTCCCACCAACCCTCCCCTTCTCCCTTCTCTCTCCCCTTCTCCACTTCCCCCCACCCAACCACCACCCTCATGCTCCCAACTTTTGCCTGGTGATCTTGTCTGCTTCCAATTCCACGGAGCATCTATATATGTTTTTCTTTGGGTTCACCTTATTTCTTAGGTTTTCTAGGATAGCGAACTATGGGATCAATGTCCTTTGTTTATGGCTAGAATCCACTAATGAGTGGGTACATATCACATTCGTATTTTTGGGTGTATATTATCTCACTCAGGATATTTCCATCCATTTGCATGCAAAATTCAAGGTGTCATTGTTTTTTACCGCTGAGTAGTACTCTAATGTGTAGATGTGCCACACTTTCTTTAACCATTCTTCCATTGAGGGGGATCTTCATTGTTTCTAGGTTCTGGCTATTACAAATAATGCTGCTATGAACATAGTTGCACAAATGCTTTTGTAGTATGATTGGGCATCTCTTGGGTATATTCCCAAGAGTGGTATTGTTGGATCCTGAGGAAGGTTGACTCCCAATTTTCTGAGAAACCACCACACTGATTTCCAAAGTGGTTGAACAAGTTTGCATTCCCACCAGCAATGGATGAGTATTCCCCTGACTCCACATCCTCTCCAGCATAGGTTATCATTGGTGCTTTTGATTTTAGCCATTCTAACAGGTGTAAAATTGTATCTCAAAGTTGTTTTGATTTGCATTTCCCTGACAGCTAAGGAAGTTGAACATGTCCTTAGGTTTCTTTTGGCCATTTGAACTTCTTCTGCTGAGAATTCTTTGTTCAGATCATTACCCCATTTTTTAATTGGCATATTTAGAATTTTAATGTCTAGTTTCTTTATACAAAGGAAATCAGACCTTTGTCTGATGTGGAGTTGATCAAGATCAACTCAAAAAAATCAGTAGCCTTCCTATACACAAATAATAAAGAAGCAGAGGGGAAATCACATAAATATCACCTTTCAGGATAGCCACAAATAGCAAAACTATCTTGGGGTACCACTAACCAAGGAAGTGAAAGATATATTTGACAAGAACTTTAAGGTTTGAAGAAAGAAATTGAAGAGGATACCAGAAAAATGGAAGGATCTCCCATGCTCTTGGATTGGTAGTATAAATGTAGTAAAAATGGCAATTCTACCAAAGGCAATCTATAGATTCAATGCAATCCCCATCAAAATCCCAACAAAATTCTTCACAGACCTTGAGAGAACAATAATCAACTTTATATGGAAAAAACAAAAAGCCCAGGATAGCCAAAACAAACCTATACAATAAAGGAACTGCCGGAGGCGTTACCATCCCTGACTTCAAACGCTATTACAGAGCTACAGTAATGAAAACAGCTTGGTATGGGCAAAAAAACAGAGACATTGACCAATGGAATCGAATCGAAGACCCGGATATTAATCCACAAACCTATGAACACCTGATTTTTGACAAAGGAGCTAAAATTATACAAAGAAGAAAGAAAGCATCTTTAAAAAATGGTGCTGGCATAACTGGATGTCAACCTGTAGAAGAATGAAAATAGATCCATATATATCATCATGCATAAAACTCAAGTCCAAATGGATTAAAGACCTCAATATAAATCTGACCACACTAAACCCGATTGAAGAGAAAGTGGGAAGTAGCCTGCAATACATGCGCACAGGAGACCACTTCCTACATATAACTCCAGTAGCACAGACAATAAGAGCAACAAGGAATAAATGGGAACTCCTGACACTGACACTGAGAAGCTTCTGTAAAGCAAAGGACACAGTCATTAAGACAAAAAGGCAATCTACTGAATGGGAGAAGATCTTTTCATTCTTTTACATGTTGATATCCAGTTATGCCAGCACTATCTTTAAATATGCTTTCTTTTTTCCCATTTGATATTTTTTGCTTCTTTTTTAAAAATCAGGTGTTCAAAGGTGTGTGGATTAATATCCGGGTCCTCTCTACAGCTCCATTGGTCCCCCTGTCTGTTCTTATGCCAATACCAGGCTGTTTTCAGTACTGTAGCTCATAGTAGTTTGAATCAGGAACTGTGCTGCCTCCAGAAGTCCTTTTATGGTACAGGCTGAAAGACACTTAAGGAAATGTTCAACATCCTTAGTCATCAGAAATGCAAAACAACTCTGAGATTGCATCTTACACCTGTAAGAGTGGCCAAGATCAAAAACACCGATGACAACTTATGCTCTATAGGTTGTGGGGTAAAGGGAACACTCCTGCAATCTTGGTGGGAATGCAATCTGGTACTGGCCCTTTGGATGTCAGTGTGGTGATTTCTCAGAAAATTAGGAAACAACCTTCCTCAAGACCCAGTATATATCCAAAGGATGCTCAATCATGCCACAGACATGTGCTCAACTATGTTCATAGCATCATTTTTGTAATAGCTAGAAACTGGAAACAACTTAAATGCCCTTCGACCAAAGAATGGATAAGGAAAATGTGGTACATTTACACAATGTAGTACTATGCAGCAGAAAAAAAAAATGACGACATCTTGAATTTTGCAGGCAAATGGATGGAGCTAGAAAACATCATTTTGAGTGAGGTAATCCAGATACAAAAAGACAATTATCACATGTACTCACTCATAAGTGGATTTTAAACAGAAAGCAAAGAAAACCAGCCCAGAAATCACAATCCCAGAGAACCTAGACAACAATGAGGACACTAAGAGAGACATACATAGATCTAATCTACATGGGAAGTAGAAAAAGACAAGATCTCCTGAGTAAATTGGGAGCAATGGGACCTTGGGAGAGGGTTGAAGGGCAGGGGAGAGGTAGGGAGGGGAGTGGTAGGGAGAGGAACAGAGAAAAATGTAGAGGTCAATAAAAATAATAATAATAAAATTTTTAAAAAAGAAAGTATTAAATTCACTGGAACTGGATTTACTAATTATTTTGAACTGTGATTTCATAGTGGGAACTGTACCTGGTTTCTCTGGAAGAGCAACCAGTTTTCCTATCCATGGAGACATTTCGCCAGCCCCTATGAACAAGTTCTCCATGGTAGTTATCTAATGAGAATTCACAGCCTTGATCGGAATCTGAATTTGATATAATTTATTATATGTGAAACAAATGAACATGTTGTTTCTTTATGACTGATTGTCTTGGTCCAAAAGACTTTCCAGGACTCCCTGGAATGGAAGAAGAGCTCTGGGGACAAATCCAATGATGCTGACTTCATGTTTCTGTAGAGTTTGTACATTTAATGATAAGATTTAAATATATTTAAAGCTTTTGAAAAAGCCAGGGATTTCTTTCCTACTTGTTAATGAGGGTTTTCTTGTCTTTAGTTTATGGTGTTCAATGAGTGCTTGCTGGCCTACCAAAGTGTACTGCCACAAAAGTATGACAGTACTCATTCTGTATACCTCATATATATGGGTATACAGGACTATGTGTGCGCTTTTTGTTCACTAAGGCCAAAAAGGATTCCTAGGACTAGAGTTACAGATGGTTATAAGCTTCCAGGTGGATGCTGGGAATTGATCCCAGGTCCTCTGCAGGAGCGGTAACTACTTTTAATTGCTAGTTCATCTCTACAGCTCAGATTAAATCTTTCTTTAAAGAACAAATGTAGAGTTCTTTATTTAAGATGTCTCCACTAACTGTGGAGCTCATAATTCCAACCATAGTCTGTAATTTGATTTTTGCCTCTAATCAAACAACTCCATTGCAATGAATGGTGCTGATGTGATTATAACTGAAAGTCGGACTCACGATTGATTGATAGTGGATCCATAAGGATAGCTCCAGTTCAACTGAATGGGAGCAGCAATCTTATCTCTGATCGTTCAAATCTTATCTCTGGTCTTCCATTTTCAGTTTTGACCCTTTGAATCAATTTCAAATGCAAAATTATTATGTTAATAATCCATTTGAATAATATTATGTTTTCCTATTAAGTTAAAAAATAAAATGTTTAACACTTTCTATATTTACTTGAATATATTCATATGTATATGTATCTCTTCACATAATGGCCAATATGTGCAGGTCGAAAACAACTTGGGCAAGTCAATTCTCTTATTCTGCTATGTGTGGCTTAGAGATAAAATTCAGGTCAACAGGGAGAGGTACCATGTTGTTCCAAATTGGTCTATCTTACCTCAGTTAAAAAAAAAAGAAGATACATGAAAACCTTTGGCATCTAAAACCTTCTGTTTTTCTTTATTCCTGGCCTTTATGCCACAGATGTGGACAAAAGCCACTATGACTTTATTGTATGTATCTAATGGCTCAGACTTGTCTTAGTTTGGGTTTCTCTTGCTGTGTAGAGACACCATGACCAAGGCAACTCTTATAAAGGAAAATGTTTAGTTGGGGCTGTCTTACAGTTCAGAGATTTAGCTCATTATCATCACGGTGAGACTTGGAAGCATGTAGGCAGACATGGAAGTGGAGAGGTAACTGAAAGTTCTACATCTTGATCTACAGGAAACAGAAAATGAACTTCGTATCACACTGGGCATAGCTTGAGCAAATGAGATCTCAAAGCCCTCCCTATAGTGACACACTCCAAGGCTACATATACTCCAACAAAGCCATATTTTCTAAATGCCAGTCCCTATGGGCCAAACATTCATGCACATGATTCTATGGGGATCATACATAGTCAGGCCACCACATATGAACTATCAAAGGCCTGAGTAATTTTTCCAGTCACTTCCACAGTATGAGGAAGTGATAAAACTGAAGAGGTAATAATTAACCCTCAGTACATTCAGATTACATTCAGACTGTAAGATGAAAACACATGTAGAATAAATGTCTGTTTCTGATGATTAGACATAAAACACAAGATGCCATATTAGTTCATTTCTAAAGCTATCAAAACACCAGGCAAGCAAATATGTTTTCTCCTATCCAAGGAGAAACATCTTTCATTGAAATAAACAAAGAAAAAAAAGTACCTGAGGAAAATTAGATATTATGGAAAAGAGATAATGTCATAAAATAAGCAACATTGATGAAATATTCTGTAATTTGCAAATAATGTAATTATGAGCACAAACAGTTTGAAAAATAGGTAGACTTTCTGAGCTTCTCAATTTCATAGTTGTTGCTTAAAATAATAGTTGAAGTTAAAAAAACCTACAAGGAATAGAGATCTACAGTAATTATTGATAGGTAACCACTTAGTTATCTAAACATACAGTCAACAAATATTTAAGTATACATTTCTGTCACACATATTAATTTTTACAATGAGAGTAATATAAGTGCCATGGAGAAGAACAACAGTAGAATAATTCCTTAGCTTGCCCAAGGTTCTGAGTTTGATTTTCAGTTGCACAGAAAAAAAATCCTATAATACTGTATATATAAACATATATAATTATGTACATATAAAAATGAATATATGTAATTTTGTTTGTTTGACTACATTAAGAGATAGAGATTAGCAGTTTCTGTAAAATTAGTAATATAAATTTAGTAATAGCCTGAGGAGCTGAAGGACAATGGACTTGGAGTTGTAATGGGTTTTTAAGCAGAAAAATGGTGAGTAAAATTGGACATATTTCCCTTATTTAATTCCTCATTGAATGTATTTAAAACAAAAGTATATTATGTAAGTGTGAACTTTATTGAGGTGTATTATAACTTAGCTTACGTGTTTTCTTTTTTTGACAGTTGCAACTGCTCTGTTCCTAGAGGTGAACTGAGTTGTATAAGGCTTGGTTGCCTCATGAGCAAGTTGTATAATCTAAATTTTTCTGCTGTTTAGTAAGACAGATTGCTTGATACAAGCCTAGCACTTCATATTTAAATGGCGTTCTGGAATATGTTGCATGTGTAATGATGTCATTGTAAATAGCAATAAAGCAAAAAAGATACAACATTTATGAACAAACTGAGACCAGGTCTCTAAGTACCAAATCTCTTGACTTTCTAAGTAAATGAGGCAGCATAATCAAAATGTCAAATGATGGAGAAAATGCTTTTTAGTCATTTTTTGGGATGACTTGTTTGTACCAGCACTTGCACGTAATTAAAATGGGAGGATAATATTTAAAATACAGCATTTCCATCCCCTGACTTTGCTCAATACTCTCTTCAGTTCTATGTGCTATGCACCAAAATGTTGCTTGGTATAAGCCCTGATATTTTAGGGAAAAATATGTAAGATCGGTTGCACATATGTGTATTTACTGCCATGGTATTTTTGAAAATATGGATACACTTATTTTGAGAAGAATTTTCTCCCTTAGCAGCTTCAAAAGTTATATGGTGCTGTGTTCTCAAAGTCACTTCTGGAAAACAATGAAGTACTTCTACCTTAGCATCAGTTAGTTCCATCAGGAACTTTCTTGTTTCTGTAAGCCCTTCCAAAAATATTTTATGGGATTAACATTTTTAAGAGGTGTTGACTGTTTTTTTACTTTTTTATTTATTTTGCTTTGGTCATGTGGTAACATTTGTAAGTGCTTCACCCATATAGTGTACATTTTTTGTCTTGGGAGGGAAAAGGAAAGGGAGAGATTTTGTCCAACAATGGTGAGGACCAGTACCTCATTTGTTCCTCAAGTATGACAATTCATTCTCCTTATTCTCCCACACTAAAGCAAAGAGACCTTCTCCTGGGCAATCACACTGAACTGTATAGGAAATCACAAAATATTGAAGCCATTTGTTTACCGATATGGTTTATTTTTGCTTTTTTATGACAATTTAAGACTAAAATAATCTAATTAAAATCAATCTCTTCTGTTTCCTTCCTCATTTTGTATATCACTTGTTTTTCAATCAGTGAGCATCTAACATCTATCTATCTATCTATCTATCTATCTATCTATCTATCTATCTATCTATCTATCATCTATCTATCTATCTATCTATCTATCTATCTATCATCTATCAGCTGTTTGTTTGTCTTTTATTCATCTATCAATTTAATATGTATCTTCCAGTTTAAGTATTTATTATATTCAACATCCCTGTTTATTAACAGGTCAAGAGGAAAACAAACAAACACACAAAATGCCACCGTAACTCTGGACTGCCTTTGACTACAAGGCTTTACAAAACATAACCTGATGTGGTGTTCCCCTCTGAATGCTACAAATATGTTTTATTACCATTGTTTATTAAAGAAACTTTTTTGCCAATGGTTTAGTAGAGTAAATCCAGGCAGGAAATTCATACAGAGATATAGAGAGAAAATAGACGGAGTCAGGAAGATGCTATATAGCTGCTGAAGAAGAAAGATGCCTGCTGCCAGCAACCAGCCAGAACCTTACTGGTAGGCTATAGCCTTGTGGCAACACACAGATTAATAGAAACGAGTTAATTTAAGATGTAAGTGTTAAATAGACATATGCCTAAGCTACTAGTCAAACAGTATTTTAATTAATATAGTTTCTGTTATATTATTCAGGTCTGGTGGCTGGGAAATGAATGAGAAGTCACCTTCTACAATATCCCTTTCTTTTCCTTTTTTTCCCTATGTGAATCTTCTGTATCTACCATCTTCATGCCAACAATAGATTGAAAATGGGGCTAAATCTTTAAACTGATAATTAAATGAAAGAAATGAGTTGATTCACTTGTAAAAAAACACAGAATATGCATACAAATAGAAAAAGACAAACACATAACCCAATTTTGTTGACCATGTTTCATCATTGTGATTTCAGGAGGGTGCTATATTTAGTTTATGTTTCTCTGTGAAGGGAAGAATAACTTCAAATGACTTTTATTTCTTTAGATTTTAGATATTTTGTCCAATGATAAGGATAGATTGGAAAAGATTACACCACAGCAAATTGTGACTGAAAGCAGGGTTATTTTGGAGAACACAATAATTGAGCTGATTAAATCATAAGATACTTTGAACTACAAAGTTTCTTAAACAATGGAAATTAACTATACACATGACAGTACATTTATATTTGTAGAATGTATTCAAAATAATATATTATAATTTTCATGTAATTAGGGTGATACGTGAATATGGTTTTAGATATTCTTAAAATCCCACAATTCCCAATTAGGGTACAATAGCAGTGAGGCAAGGTAACTTTCTAATTAGTCACTTAGGTAGTATGTGTTTATGAGAAGATGACCTAGTCTCCATATATCCATATATGTGTGTGTGTGTGTGTGTGTGTGTGTGTGTGTGTGGTCATGTTGCCTGAATATATGTATATTATTTTTAAAATGCTATATAATTTACATATTTTATTACCTTAAAATGTTATTGCCTTTGAAAATGATAAACAAAATAAATTAATTTTACAAAGAACAATTGTATAAATATTGCTTTATTGATAGAGATTTAAGGTATATCAAATTTGATGCTCTCAAATCTGTAGAGAACTTATTTCTATTGTATTTATTTCTAAATATAAAAGTGCAAAAGCTTTATTTCAGGTATATGTTTGTTAAAACAATATGTAGAGATGAAGTCTTACATTTAGGAAGTTCTCCCAGAATGGTGCCTTTTTTTAACTATTCAGGAAAGATGAATAGAATCACTTGATGTGTATACATACGGGGCAGCAGTGAATAGTGTATATGTAGCATTTGTTGGAGGAGGGGCCGCTTGTTTGTTCCTGGCACCCAGATAGCTTAGGCCTGAAATAATCACACAGAAACTGTATTAATTAAATCACTGCTTGGCCCATTAACTCTAGCTTCTTATTGGCTAACTCTTACATCTTAATTTTACCCATTTTTATTAATCTGTGTATTGCCATGTAGCAGTGGCTTACCAGCAAAGTTTCAGCATGTCTATCTCTGGTGGTCCCTTCACTGGGTCTCCACAACGCCATCCTTCTCCTACCATGCTATAGGCCAAACCAGTTCTTTAATTCATGAACCAATAAAAGCAACACACAGACAGAAGGACCTCCCACACCAAGATTTGGACAGTATGAATGGTGTACTTTAACACAAGACAACCTCAGATTTTGTGACTATGAAATGAATAGCAATGGATGATGTGTGTAAGGCAAGGTCAGAATTGGTTGTTGTGACTACACCAGAAGAAAGCACTTTTACTGTAGCTATAGTGTGAACAAAAAGCATTGGATGATGTGTCTGTAAAGTGGAAAATGTTGGTTGGTTTGGCCATATCAAAGGATGGGGCTTTCCACCAATACTCAATGTATGGCATTTGTGTTATTTTACCCCTTTTACTTAACATTCACTTTTCTGAGTTCTGTTTTCTTAAGTTTCATAGCAAAATATCTTAGTATACAGGGGAGAGTGTGGAAAAGACTTATTTCTTTTAATGCTATTATGGTATTACAGTGCTAGCTCCCAGCTGATATCACACAATAGAATATTGACATTGTGCTATTTACTACTGCTTTTTGTTAAGATTTCACCAGTCTATGAAATTTTAAGAGTGAAAAGTACAGTCATGTTATAATCACAGTAGAGTGGTTGTTTCCATGTATAATCCTCAGATTTTAAGGTTATAGAACATAATTTTGCTTTGATCATTTCTTTAAGTCCTTTGCTTGCCAGAGTGACTTATAAAATTTCATTTGTCCTATTTTATTTGCTTTGTGCTAGGGGTTTGTGTGAATTGGTATTCTATTCTTTTTTATTTCTTAATAAATAATACCATTCAAAATTTCCACTTTCTCCCCTCCTCCCCTTCCCCCCTCCCCTCCAGTACTAAGAGAGGACAGGGTACCCTGCCCTGTGGGAAGTCCAAGGTCTTCCCCCCTACATCCAGGCTTAGGAAGGTGTGCACCCTAATAGTCTAGGATCCCAAAAAGCCAGTACATACAGGAGAGACAAAACCCAGTGCCATTATCATTAGCTTCTCAGTCAGCCCCCATTGTCAGCCACATTCAGAGAGTCAAGTTTCATCACATGCTCATTCAGTCTCAGTCCATCTGGATTTGGTGAGCTCCCATTAGATCAGGCACACTGTCTAAGTGGTCGGACCAACCCCTCACGGTCCTGACTTTCTTGCTCATCTTCTCCCTCCTTCTGCTCTTCAAGTGGACCTTGGGAGCTCTTATGCAATTGTGGATAATATGCTTACCAAAGATTTTAGTGAGGAAAATATCTTCTTTTGAGCATTGTGAGCCATCAAACTTGAAAGCATGGCTTCAATCGGAACATCTCCAAATTTAAATCTAATTAATATAGTTTTAGTGTTATGATCAATTCTTGTACTATATCTGCAAGGTTTGAAATAATTTGACAGACTCACTTTTCATTCTTGCTTTTCATTAAATTTCATTTTCTGTTTAGACCTATACACCATTGTTTATACTTTTAGTAATATTTCCTACTAAATTATAAACTAAATTGATTCTTTAAATATAGAGAATTTCATTCATTCAACCGTCAAATTACTAAGTTGAAGTAAACCATCAAGTTACTTAACTCAAATAAAGGATGGTATGAATGACTTAGAACAAATTCCTCAAGAACAATCAATTACATGCTTGTGGCTTATTATATCTGTGAATATTGTTTCATATGGATTATAACTATGTATGTGGTCTTAAAAATTCCTATTATGAATTCTAAAAGATAATTCCAATTTCATATGATTTCTATATAGACTCATGCAGAAAATCAATGTTCTTTAGGTATTTTGAAGCTTAGAAGAGTAAATCATTACAATTGTAACTTCAATGCTAATTTAAATATTTGCAATAATTGGGCTGAACACGTGTGATATAACAAATACCCTAATGGATACTTCATTCTTCCTTCTACATATTACTGCACCTATTTTTGCCCAATACCACTTGAAGAGCAAGAACTGGAGATAAATTAAGAGAAAAAACAGGTGTCATTACAGAGCAGGCATATTATTGAAACAAGGAAGGAAAACAAAGATGCTGGAAGGCTATGCCTAGATCTCCAGACAGTAATGTGAATTTTGAAAGAGCAATTGAGGAGAGTAGAGTGTGTCAGGGGTCTAAAAATTTCACTGTTGTGCACAATGTTGGGGTGTAGCAGCATTTGCTATGGTACACAGTGTTGGGTGTGTAGGAACATTTGATATGGTGCACAGTGTTTGGGTTATAGTAATATTTGCTATGGTGCATAATGGGAGCAGGAAAGAACTCATTCACAATGTAAAATGCTTGACTTGTATAACGTGATTTAGGAGGAAGTTGTCTATGCAGAACTATGAGGAAAGATAATTTTCAAAAACCTGTTTGCGTTTCCCAATGTGAGGCAGCTTCACTCTATGTATGTTATTCCTGATGCAGGGCAGACAAGCAAAATCAAACAAAGTGACACAACAGAAAGTCTGCATGCATTCTGTTATTCTTCCAATGTGAATTATGTATCCATGTTAAGATATTTAATGTATGTGTTCAGTGTTTTTCTCTCAAATGTTGCCCTCCTGTTACCCTGGTTACAACACAGATGAAGACATTCCCTAGTCTAGACTCTAAGAAGAATCATTATTTAATTTTTATTGTATTCATAAGACTAGTATCTGATGATCTTTAACAAACAGGAGAAGAGCAATAGTTACTGAGAATCCTAGGCTAACACCAAAATTTAAACCTGCACTATGAAACCTATGTTTGTCTCAATAGTTCAGTATGCTAATTTATCAGTATTCTTAGGTGTGTCACATTTTGGTGCTCAATAGATTCCATATGTATGTCCCTAGTGAATACAAATTAAACATTATGTACTGACTCATTAATATATTGGAGGGTTAAAAGTGACTGACCTATTAAATTTGGTTGGAGTTTCACATACTTCTACCATCAGTATACCTTCTGTGGAAAAGATAGTTGATCATTGTTAACAAAAATATCATACTCTAATTGATTAGATTAATTTTTAAGAATTGAAATTAACACATTTAACATGGCAGTGTTTACAAGGTATGGGTTATCTATTTTATTATTATTTTGAATTTGATTTGAAGAATTATTCCTCAACTTCAACTGTGACTTACTTATAAATTAAGCATCTACAGGGGGAGTTATATGCTAAAAGCACATTAGCAGTGCAAGCACATGGACTGTTTAAAGCATGAAGGCTTCACCCTAATGACCCAACAAACATGGGAGCTTTTGAAGGGACAGAAGTGATGAACATGTGGGAAAACCAGGTCAGGACCTATCTCATGAAATTTATAAGCCATTCTATAGAACATTACTCAATTTAAGTAATTTCAGTGAAAACAGCAGTGTGTTTAAAATTGAAGAGGATATCAGAAAATGGAAGGATCCCCCATGCTCTTGGATTGGTAGAATAAACATAATAAAAAGGCAATTCTACCAAAGGCAATCTATAGATTCAATGAAATATCCATCAAAATCCCAACAAAATTCTTCACAGACCTTGAGAGAACAATAATCAACTTTATATGGAAAAACAAAAAACCCAGGAGAGCCAAAACAATCCTATACAATAAAGGAACTTCCAGAGGCATTACCATCCCTGATTTCAAATGCTATTACAGAACTACAGTAATGAAAACAGCTTGGTATTGGCATAAAAACAGAGACATTGACCAATGGAATCGAATCAAAGACCCGGATATTAATCCACAAACCTATGAACACCTGATTTTTGAAAAAGAAGCTATAATTATACAATGGAAGAAAGAAAGCATCTTTAACAAATGGTGCTGACATTAATGGATGTCAACCTGTAGAAGAATGAAAATAGATGCATATATATTACCATGCACAAAACTCAAGTCCAAATGGATTAAAGACCTCAATATAAATCCGACCACACTGAACCTGATAGAAGAGAAAGTGGGAAGTAGCCTGCAATACATGCGCACAGGAGACCAATTCCTACGTGTAATCCTAGTAGCACAGACTATAAGAGCAACAATGAATAAATGGGACTTCCTGAAACTGAGAAGCTTTTGTAAAGAAAAAAAGCACACTCATTAAGACAAAACTGCAACCTACTGAATGGGAGAAGATCTTCACCAACCCCACATCAGACAAAGGTCTGATCTCCAAAATATATAAAGAACTCAAGAAATTAGACATTAAAATTCTAAATAACCCAATTAAAAAATGGGATACTGAACTGAACAGAGAATTCCCAACAGAAGAAGTTCAAATGGCCAAAAGATACATAAGTTCATGTTGAACTTCCTTAGCCATCAGGGAAATCCAAATAAAATTTATTCTTTTACTAAAAATCATAAAAGCATCAACATCCAACAGCATTTTGATGAAAATTTACCAGACATATAGATAAGCAGTAAAACATGACTTATTTAGGAGTAATTTCAATCCATGAAAGCAATTCATAAAAGAACACAAAAAATATACTAAGCAGGCAAAGACATTGAAGAGTCTTACATTCTTTACAGAACCAAGGACATGAGGGAAACATGAGTATATCAAGAGTAAAAGACATAAAATAAATCGACTTCATCTTGCATATAAGGAACTCTGATGTATGTGATAAAAGACCTTTAGATTAAGACAAAAGGCATCCTACTGAATTGGAGAAGATCTTCACTAACCCCACATCAGACAAAGGTCTGATCTCCAAAATATACAAGGAACTCAAGAAACTAGAAAATAAAATTCTAAATACCCCAATTAAAAAATGGGGTAAGGATCTGAACAGAGAATTCTCAACAGAAGAAGTTCGAATGGCCAAAAGATACTTAAGTTCATGTTCAACTTCCTTAGCGATCAGGGAAATGCAAATCAAAACAACGTTGAGATACCATCTTACACCTGTTAGAATGGCTAAAATCAAAAACACCAATGATAACCTATGGAAGAATGGATAAAGAAAGTGTGGAATATATACACATTAGATACTACTCAGCGGTAAAAAACAATGACACCTTGAATTTTACCTGCAAATGGATGGAAATAGATACGCTATCCTGAGTGAGGTAACCCAAAACCAGAAAGATGATTATGGTATGTACTCACTCATTACTGGACCCTAGCTATAAAACAAAGGACACTAAGCTTATAGCTCACAAGCCCAGAGAAGCCAAATAGCAAGGTGAACCCAAAGAAAAACATATATAGATCTTCCTGGAAATTGGAAGCAAACAAGATCTTCAGGCAAAAGTTGGAAGCATGGGGGCGGGGTTAGAGTTGGGGGTAGAGAGGGTGGGGGAAGGGGAGATGTGGAAGGAGAAGGGAGAAGGGAAAGACTGCGGAGAGCTTGGGAGAGTGGGAGGGTGGAGATGGAGGAAAGGT